>CAUJNA010002435.1:95592-100592 GCA_963377175.1 Effrenium voratum | reverse complement strand
TCTTGAACAAACCCAACATGCCTCGAAGTTCCTGAAAACCCTCAGGGGGCCTGCCCGCAAATATCAAGTGGTGCGCGAATTTCCATTCGCTTCCCACCCGCCCGATCACCAGCTAAGTACACCTTGTGGAACCCTGCAATACCTCTCAAACCTCCAGCGAACAAACGTTGCGCTGGCACAAGAGAGACTCGCCTGTGTCTGTAATCACTCTGCCTATCCCGTCGATATGCTCGCATTGGCTCATGCGCATCCAGCCTTTCATGTCAACGCCCTCCTCCACGAGTGCTTTGATTGGTGAAACGAGTATCCAACCTGGGCTGAGACTCCTGAATATTGGACACATCTTGCCAATGAATCCTACCAGGCTTGACCATGTCTCGCTGGATCGCCTTTCCGCGTACCAGCGAAGCCACGCCCAGTAAGTATTCACTCGAAGCGGTTCTTGGCGAAACACCCCACGGCAATGGCCACCAAAATGCCCTGGAAGACAAAGTGACCCATGATCCCCATCAGGAAGATCTGATACCCGGCCTGAGCCAGTGGCAAATGCTGCAACAAAACAACAGGCGGCTGTGACAAAATAATCTTGCTTGCTGCTGGAATTTGAGGGAAAACGAGGCCACTGAATAATTGCGACGGGGCTCTCATCACGGAAAGCTTGCAATTTCAGACAGGGGGGGTTCACTGAGTGGATGGTGGAAAGGATTGCCAAGTTCTGGTTTGTATTGAACCTGTATTCCGATGCTGGTGTAGAGCCACATGCCCAATTTGACGAACACATCACCCTTGCCAAATGGCTGATCCTAAATCAATTCCAAATTGCGCAATATAAGATTTGCGTCAAACTCAGAATGTGTAGCCGTGTAGCCTTTCCATATGAGCTACGGTCAATACAGAACTTTGGCAAGTATGTGTTTGTTTGGTTTGTTGTAGATGATGCTTAGCAAGAACATTGGCCACTGTTATAAAGGATGAGCTTGCATGTGGAAAACCCGAGACAGATTTCCGTAGCCAACTGGGCTAGCTGCCCGCTCGTCTTCCAGCATCTGCGCGGATGAGTCTGATGTCCACTCAAAGAAGAGCGGATGGATTGCCTGCACGGCACTGTCCATTCAGACTGCAGGGGAATACGATGCTCCCAAACTGGGGGTTTTGCCGTTTCCAGTAAACCCCCCCACAAAGGTCCCCTCAAAACTCAAAAAAGACATCCCCCAAATGGGCCTGGTAGTATGCTTTAGCGAAACCTGCAGTAATGAGAATTGCAAATCCATGCCACGACCGATAGATCGCTCTAATTTGGAACTGGGAGAGGCAAATTTGTTCTATGGGCGCTGCCTCTCAAAAAGAGAAGCCTAGAGCGAATGCTGGAGTTTGGAGGGACAGGAAGGGCCCGTCTCGAGAATGGTGGTGATGCAGAACTTTTCAGCAAGTGCTCTTTTCCACGTCTCTGTGATTCATGCTTTACGCGGCTTCGCGCAGCTTCATGCGCCTTTGTTGTGCACCTTCATGTCTGAATGCGTCTTTGCGTCTGCATGTTTTTTGCTCAAGATGTGCACCCTACGGACCCCTGCCTGAACACCAAACAAGCGATTGAGCTCTCATGTTGACAGCTCTCCCCATGCGCTCGCACGCCTTTATGGCGTGCGCTGACATCGCTTGCTGCACGGCCAGCCTGCGGCTACAATGCAAGCCGGTTTCTACCTCAGCTTCTGCCCAACTAAAAAACATGTTTAGCCTAAATTATGTGAACCTTTAAAGTAGAAGCTGGTCATATCACAAGAGGCTGCATATATTTTGAATCTGCAAGAACAAACAAATGTTTCAGGTTTGGATGGTGCACGAGGTCCTTCCTGCACGGTATGAAGCTCCGAAAGATTGTAAGTGCGGTTGTTTGAGCTGAAACTCAGATTAAATCTGGAGGGAGCAAGTCTAAGTGCCACTACCTTATTGGATGCACTGCCTCTATGCTTGGCTGCAGGTGCATCTAGCAGCGCTTCTCTCAATCAGTACGGCCCGAAAAGACAGGCTTGATGATTGGCAAATACACCTCTCCCCTGCCAGCCGGCTCCTGTAGAAATCGCGGTCCACATCGTCGGTGATGCGAACGCCTCCCTTGATGCCGCTGTTTTTGTACCTGGCAAATGCCATGGATGCGGTGCGAGTTAACTTAGGGCATAGGAACTGGATCCACCGGAGTCGTCCTTTGGCCCATTCAAAAGAAGCATAGCCAGAAGTCCTCACGCCGTCTGAAAACTGAACGAGGAACCTCCAGAAACGCAACACAGATTTTAGCTTTTAGACTATTGACAAAGCTCAAATGGTAAACAACTCAAGCTGTTTGAGAACATGATTCAGAGCCCCCACGGCGTTCTATGGTGCCAATGCGCCTGATAGCCATCTGCGCAATCAAGTCATTTTCTTGCAACAAGCTAATCTGTCCCAGAATGGGGGGATCGTACCTGTTTAAAATCGTCCGGAAAGGAGTCCTTATTTGGTGGAGAATGCAAAAAATCCATGGTGACGGAACTTCCGTTGTCACCGGCTGATTAGTTTCCAGATCTCTCCAACACAACGTCGCGCGATCTGACGTCAAGCTCTGTATATGCAACCACATGCCGGAGATTCGCGCCGCACTTGAAGTCAGACTGCTGATCCGAGCAGCAGTTCTTGCCAACCGCCCAGAAGTCGTAAGACCTCAAAGTGCGCACAGCACCAAGTCAGCCCGTGCCTCCGCCAGTCTTAGCTATTGCACTCTGATCAGGGGTGATTTCTTTAACCAGGAAAACAGTTTCGGGGTGTCTGTGCTGCAAGGGCCCCTGTTTGTCAAAACATGCTGCGATATGTTGCAATGGCTAAGAGTGGCGGAGGCGTGAGCTGAACGGCATCCAAACAGCCGGAATCGAATCATATCAAAGGTCTGAAGCTGCGACCCGTGTGCACTCCCTAAAAGCAATATCGACCAGAGATTCAAGAAAAGGGGGTTCATTCATCCGAGGTCCCCATTCAGCCACACGACAGAGGACAGCTTGACCGGCTCAATATCGAATGTCCACCTATGATAAACACACATCCCCGATATAAAGTTAGGTTGTTGGTCAACACTGATGAATAAACCCCCGTGAAAAGAACAAGTAAAACTACCAAAAAGCTTGGAACCCCCCAGCGTTGGAACCCTCAGAAGTCAAAGCATTTGCAATTGCTTTACCGACACTCAAATCACATTCAAAAAGAAGCTAAATCAAATTCAAAAGGAAGCTTCAGCAATACTAACTCAAATGGAAACAAGGACATCCGTTTGCAGGGAGGGAGGGGGGAATTAGTTAGAGGTAGACATTACACTTGAAACTTGCGACAAAGACGCCCATTTTGGTGTTCACCGTGTACTTGCTATTGCTATTGGCATGTCCTCAATTGTCCGCACCCAACCTCTGAACTCTGATCACCATCTTAGCCCCGGACGCCAAGTTCGCCCCGTTCACCGTAATGGGGGCCACCTGGCGGCGCTCTGGCCGGCGAACCAGAAAAAACAAATTCAAGAAGCACCCGCGGGTATGCATGTGATCGGGGAAGCGTTGATGCTGTGGTTGCTTTACAATGGCCTCCGCGCCAAGACCAAACTCAGAAGTTGTGTCCACAATCACTGAGTCATAAACATTGAGCGCAACCTTCAAACAAGCTGCCAGGCGCCAGGTAAGTGTGTGCGTGCGTGCGTGCGTGCGTGCTTGCGTGCGTGGGTAGGTGGGTGGGTCCGTCCGTCCGTCCGTCCGTCTGTGTGCGTGGGTCTGTGTGTGCGCGTGCGGGTGGGCGTGTTGGCAACCTTTGGATGGCTTTTGCAGCTCCAAACACATCACCCCATTGCAGGTGCCGGACCATTTGAATGGCTCCATGCCAAACGGCCTTTATGGCTGAAGTCTTGAACCAGCAATACTAGCACAAACCAGCCAGCCAGGCGCAGAAGATGTCCGTGTTCTTGAAGCCATTGGCCAATCGGAAGTCCAGGTCGGCACCGGCTACGAACTGGACCTTGCCTGCGTCCATCAGCTCCTTGCAAGAGAAGCTGAAGCAGGCCAAGACACAGCGCCAAGCATCTCAGGCCAGAAAAAACAGGCGGAGTCATTACATTTCATCTTTGCTTCCCTGAATAATCACTAGTTTGCAAGATCCCATCGCCAAATAGGCACCAGAATTCACGAATTCACTATGGTCGCTGGCTCCTGACCCCTCATAGTGGCAGGGTTGACATCCACATAGGCGTTCAAGGATTGCACGTCAAAGGTGCCACGCATGTTCTGAGCATAGTTGTAGCCTCAGGCGCTCCGTTCAAGGGTAAGGCCTGCGCGTTCTGTTCGCAACAACCTCAAGCAGAACGTGCAGAAAGAACTACACAAGGCAAGCCAAACAGCAAGGAGTCCACGAGGCTTCATGATAAAAAGAGAGGACAAGGATGGCAAAAATCCGACCTTCAAGTTGGCGTGTAACATGCCTGAACCAACCAACCAAACAACCAACCAGCCAAATAACCAGACAGCCAACCAACTACACGCAAGCAACGAGCAAGCGAGCAAGCGAGCAAGCAAGCAAGCAAGCAATCGACACGCCCGGCAAGCAAAAGCAAGGCAACCACCCGGACAGCCAACAAAGCAAAACGCTAGCCAACCTGGCGGCGCCAACCAGCCAACCAACCTGGCACCCAGCGAGCCAACCTGGCACCCAGCGAACCAACCTGGCACCCAGCGAACCAACCAGGCAGCCAACCAACCAAAGCAGCCAACCGACCAAAGCAGCCAGCCAGTCAGCCAAGCGAAAGGAGAAACGCACGAACACTCTAGACACTACACCCAGGTTGCTTGTGAACGCGCAAGAAGGTTCTGACTCCTTATGGATACCAACTTCCTATCTCACGATATGCGGCCCCTCTGCGAGCCAATCAGATTTGCATACGCTGACAACCGCTGGATGCCTATTGCATCTTTAAACCTAGAGTTGATGCGTTGACCACC
>CAUJNA010002435.1:75592-90592 GCA_963377175.1 Effrenium voratum | reverse complement strand
AGGACGTTCAAGCCTGAACCTAACACTTGAATACATATGGGTCTCTGTTTTTTGAGGGTACCCCTTTTTGGGGTTGATTTAAAAAGGGACAGCAAAAGGAAAGCACCATTTTTTTCGAGGTCCCCCTGTTTTGAGACAAACCTAGAATATGGTCCGTCACTTCTCAAGGGCAAAAATGTCTCTTTTACCAAGCCAACTCATCCTTCACTGGTGCTTCCCATTCGACCTGCAGGGGTTGCAATTTGGTCAGGAAAACACAAGGACCCAGTATCTATTTGGTACCCTTGTGGTTTCGTCACAACCCTGCCCTCAATTCAGGGGCTCTCGGGGACCATTCCAGTCACTCTCCAATGTGAAAGAGGATTGGCATGCCCCGAGAACTCATAGAGGAACCTCCTATAAGGGCACCTCTTTTCGGGGTTCCACTAACTGACAAACGCATGCCGCGAAAGGAGGTGAGGCCACTTTGGCACGTACATTTCAGGCTTCCAGACTTCCCCCCCTGCCAAGAGGCGAACAGAATGCGTGGATTGGGGAAGGCAGACCCCTTGTCAAAGTTCCTATTCACCTTGGCAAAACGAGGACGACAAAGACAAAGACTTGGGCCCTGGCACAAGCCAGGGGATGAAAAGGCTCACGATGACCCCCACCAAGTTCACACGCGTCCGTGTGGCCATCTGCGTGCGCCCGAAATCGGTCCGCTAAGACTTCGACTTCTCCACGATTCCCAGCCCTAACTGAAAAGATTGTGTTTCTGGTTGGAGACTAGGACTAGATGATGTTCAGCAAGGGAAACCACTAAAATTCAACAACATGCAACGATCTCAATGAATGCAGGCGGACCTCCGTCCTATATTGTATACATCAATCAGAGGGTGGGGATGCTGCAAGTGACTAGTGCGTTTGGGGAGCGTCATTTGCCGACGTGGGTTCTGCAATGTTCACCCGCCTTTTCATCTTTGCCACTATTTACTACTCAACAAGCTCTTCTCAAGTAAGCGTGAGCAACCAGACAAGGTATTGCGGAAAATGAAGACCTGCCTACACAACTAGTCTCATGCCTTTGCCGTGATGTGATCATGTGTGTTCAAACGATCCTCAAGAAAAACAACACCCTCTGCTTTGCATGTCAGCTTGCAAACTGGCAACGTGAGGCTACATGGAAACTCTGACATGTGACAAAACAGGGCAAACATAGCAATTGCGAGCAAAGGAACCTACTCCGAAACTGTGGGAGCCTCCCCAGCGGTTTGTCGATTGCTTCTTCTTTGCATTCTTTGTCCAGGGTGCCCACTCTGCTTTCTTGTCCATGTTAAAAGTTAGCACATCGTCAAAACAAGAAGCAATTTCTGTTCTGTTGAAGTGCTTGATGTTGCTTCGCACTGCACACCAACCAATACTGATATCAAGATCGGCGCTTCACGTGATGTGAAGCGATCCTTGGCATGTTCTACCAAAACAGGAATAACGTTGCGCGAGCTTGTGCCCAGCAAACCTGTGGCAACGGTCTTCATCACTCACTGCAATGGCAATAGATCTCCTGAAAGCGCCACAAAGGCGCCTGGCCTTGGGCGGCCCCATGAGGGGCTTGGACTGGCTGATCTCGTCCTGCGAGCGCCCTAGTGCATCTTGGATTGTTGCTTTTCCAGGTGGAACCTGGAGCAACTTCAATATACTTGAACTAAGGGAGCCATAAAAGAGAGACCTTCATCCTAGGGAAACTTGCTATGATTGCTAAAAACCAATGACGCGATCTCTTTTGCCTCCTGTATTCGTATTGGCTGAAGCAAGCCTACACATGCCCATATTTTCCGCCACCCCCACGAAGTGAGACAAGCCAGTGGGCATGTCAGTTTCATTTTCAAAATACAAAATGCTTCGGCATCCGCGTGTCCAAACGTGATACCTCTTTGGTGTCCCTTCTCAGTCCTGCGCAAAGGCCGCATAAGGATTGCCTGCGCAAAGGCTTCGAATCTTGCCCCCGCCAGTAGTATTATCCTTTCTAACACATACAAACACAACAAGCCCATCGCACCGCAATTGTTTTGCGAGTGTGCTCTGGCTTGAAAAGCCAATGAATTGTCATTCTATTGCAGCTCGCAAAGGCAACTGGAAGCTAAGCGACACTATGACAGCACCCTCGCGATTTCGGTGCTGGCATAATATGAACGTCCTGATCAACTACAGCATCAGCTACCGCACATTCCCAGACTGGAACATGGGCAAGCAAAAGAGCCGCTTGAATTCAATTTCGACAATGCAGTTCCTCATGTAGCTACTCAAATGAAGGTTCTCCACATACACGACCCCCCTTTTTGAAAATTGAAGGCCAGACAAAATGAAACCAACCATCTATAGGGCCTCCTATTTTCAGCACACACCGGATTTCAGGCAGAAACAACCAAGCTGGCGTTGTCTTTCACGTGCCTGGCTGCATACCGTGGTCCTGACAAAGATTCGGCGTGTCATGCGTTGCTCAGAAATGGCAACTAAGAGGAAAATACTTGCCAATGTCCCATGCAATTCCTCGCAAGAGTGCTTTATGTTGCGTAGAATCACACGCAAGTGCCTAGGACGGGCGCTGCACAGCTGGATTTTCTCGCGTCTAGGGAAGCACTCACCATGGCCGAGTCCGACAGGCCAAATTCGATCAGCAACTCTCTGGAAAACAGGATACGTCAAAGGACAAGTCGTGGCACTAGACTCAAACTTAGGCACCCTTCTCTATGTTGGCATCCTGAATTGTTTCTGTAGCGAGAATCATCCCTTTTTCGGCTGACAGAGGGATGGCCCATGCAAAAACCTATTATGCTACTATAGCAACAGCATCTACTGGATCAATCTTCTTCGCATTAGACCCTTAGGCCGTTCCAAGGATGCTGTATCAGTGAGGGGGAAATGGGCGTGCAAGGAGAAGTCTCAACTCGCTGTCCTTGCCGTACATGGAGCGTGCTTGGTTCTTCTAGCCTCAAGCGGAATGCCAGACTCCAGGGACTCCATGCCTGAAATGCTTCCTGATATTTTTTTCCCAGCTTCCAGGACTTGCCTGACTTGCCCACTGGCTTGATATAACATGCCCAGTCTCAGGCCGACACAACTTGGGTCGAAGCCCCACTGCTTCGAATAGGGTTCACTATCTGGGAGGGAAGTGGGCTCGAAAGTTCTGAGCCTGATGGCAGGAAAGCGCGGCACAGCTTCCAAAATGCACATGTGCTTGGTATCCAAGCCAGCAGGCTCGCACGGGGAAGGCGCACCATTTTGTACTGCAAATAGCGGCATGACTTTAAAGTGCTATATACAAGGAGAAGCAACACAGCGCCGTGAACCAACACACCAAACAACATCTCTACACTTACGACGTTTACGATGATCCATAAACAGTTCAACTCACCTCAAGCAATACTTGGCCATCTTCTCAAGGATGAGAGACCTCCGGTCACCTGTATTGTATTTCTTTTTCTTGAGACCTCATCCTTGCTGGCCCATTGACTGCCCCCCTGCTTACTGCTTCACGTGGACGGTGGAGCGGTCCGGGAGGACGTCCAAATGGCAAGAGCCCCGCGCGCGGTGCTCCATCCAGTCCTTTGAAACGCGAAGCCATCCCATGTGTCTTGCAATGACTCCCGTCCGTCTCTTAGGTCACTCGCATCCCAGCGTGGAATACATCTGTGAACCATGCGTTGTAGGAAACACAACAAACTTGCCATGCTGGTTGTGGGGTTGTCTCAAAATCGGACCACTGCGGCTTCCTTTCGCTCCCTTCAAAACAAAGGGGTGGTCTCAAACGCCCACCAACCCTCTGGCTTACTCCACAGACCCTGCGGAAATCAAACGGGAGGGAAGCCACCCACGTCCAGGTACCCGTTTTGGGCATCGGGCTTGAAGCCTGAAAGCCGAAAGCCCAAAGCCCGGCCTCCAGCTGACTCTCGGGGCAAGTACACTGTGCGCGGTAGTACTGATACTTGCAGCGGGTGTCCTGGATGGATTTTGCCCCTGGAGAACAAAAGGACCCCTTAGTGTACAAGTCCCCTTGGACACCTTTTGAAGTGGAAACGAAAGGGAACCTCTTGGTTGAGAAAGTCAGCTTGGGTGGCTCATGCGATTCCCACGACAAAAGCTGTGAAAGGCAAACTCTTAACTCGGACAAATCCCGAATGGGGCTCTTGAGCGCAACGAGTTTGGGCCGCATAAACTTCAGAGCCTGCCCTTTCATCACCAAGGTCACGTGCCATGGAAATGACACAGCCGTCCCGTCCTCCTCCCCCAACTCGCGAGCACAGCGGGTGAAGACTGTGAAGCGCAGGATGCAGTTGTTCGACTGGCCGTGCTTGACGGCCCATGCCATAAAAATAATTGAGGATGAAACAAATCCCGCAAGTAGAGTGAGTTCCAACCCTGCAATACTCAAAACAGACCACCAAACCCCAACCAAGAACACCAACTTCAGAAGTGCTCCGCGGCTCCGCTTGGTTTAGGTCGGAAAGTGGGTAGCGAAAAGGCCAAGCATCTTGCGTCGGAGTTAGCGGAATTCGTGGAGCAAACAAGAGGTCCACTCGAATCCAAGGAATTAGCGCGGTCTTTGGACCGCTATTAGTATATTTATTCAGTATTGTCTACTCGTTTGCCCATTACCTTTCTATTCTATTCATTTGTTTCTATGGTTGCTTAACAGTTGATTTATGAATGACACAACAAGTGAGCATCCAGGCGGGGCTGCAAACACAGACTCAAAGAGAAGTACGTTGATCGCCAAGTATGCATCAATGCCTGCCAAGGCCTGAATAAAAAAACACACAAAAAGTTGCACAGCTCCAAATGTAACAGGTAAAGGCCATGATCTTATACAAGATGAGCCGATCTTCTGCATGTTCAGCAACCAAATCCAACTTGACCCGAAGTGGGAAAATCCAAAAAAACATATCAAAGAAGATCGCACACACATTTCCCAGAACGCGCTAACACGGCTTGAGCAGAATAAGTCCGCAAACGAAGAGACAGGGATGTATGATTTTGCGTGCAACCTGCCCTGGTTCAGAAGCTCAGTAGGCTCGCGCAGGGCAGGCGACGTCCGCTCGGCCCGAGCTTTGACCCGACTTTGCCAGGTGCGAGCTGCGAAATGCGCCGCGACGCAAGTCCACTTGGCCGCAAGATGGACAATGGTTTCAGATGAGCTCAGATGGTGACAAGGGTCGAAGGTCGGAGCGCGAGCCGCACTTGCCCGGGCGGGGACCAGAAGGCGCATGAGAAGATGGACCCTTCAGGGGGAGATGGGAACCGGCCCATTGCTTCAAGGAACTCATGCCATTTGTCTGCCCGAGTTCAAGGCAACAGCTCACATCATACAGCGCCGCTTCTCACGGCCACATCTATACAGAATCACACTTGGCTTAGCAGCAACTTATTCGCACGCAATGACCAAGGACAGAGTCAAAACACAATGAACCTCTCGCATTCAATCCCCGTGGAACGCAAACACATCAAGATTACTCCCTCTATACAAGTGCTATGAGTTAGTTCAAACAGAAAGGCTGGGGAAGGTCACAAACAGTGCCCTACATGAGCCCGCTCCAATAACATAGTACAGCTCCAATTAGTTTGGCAACTCTGGGCACCAACCAAACTGACGTTATACTTCTAATAAACCGTAATGAGAGCTCTAGCAGTTGTGCCATTCCGAGCCAGCATTTTTGCTTTTCAAGAAAGTTGGCCACGGATCTGGTACTATGTCAACATGCCCGCGTCATGCGGCTCTCACGAGCACACACAAATCCGAGCGCAAGCTTGAGAACAGAAAGTGCGTCAAACACCACTTCACTACGCATGACACTGCCTGCGAGGAACCGCTTACTTTTCCCATGCACGAGGCCGACCTCTGTACACCGAATCAAGGCCGATTTGGCTTGATGAATCTTGCTATTGCCTGCACAAGCCTTGCGGCCCAGCTCACGAAGCCTCTCGGATTACGTGAGCCACAGTCAAAATTGACTGTTGCTACCCTGCTGGACGTTGGAAAAACAAAGAGCTCCCGAGTTTTCTGCGGCTCAACTTTTTGAAGTGCCACGTGTCCTGAGCGACTGCTGCAAGCTTTAACAATGATTCTAACAACGAACCTCACGTTTTTCCCGGCGCCAGCCACTGGCAGAGTGTCAAGCGCTCACTGCCCGGAATCTCCCGCAGAGCGGTAGTGCGAGACAGCACCTCCGACCAAGTCTTTTACCAATTGTCAAAGTCATTCCCTGAGCGGTGGTTCAAGGGAAACACCCCCACTTTCTAACTTTGGCAAGCACCAGAGACAGTCAAAAGGATCCCAGGAATAGTTCAGAGTTGACTACAGGCTTCCTAAACGTTGCCTAGAAGGAAACTCACCTCGTGTTTAAGCAAGCTGAGCTTGAGCGACCCCTGAGCCCTCGCCAAACGGCTCGGAAGGACGACGCTGCACGCCTTTGCGCTGGGCAAGAGGATCAGCTGCAGCTCAACGTTCCGTGGCCACGTGCGGGAGCCACGGATTTTCTGCTCCATGGAGCCCACGGTCTCCGTGGAAGACATCTCCAAGACGTCCCACAGCTCCGAAGTGCCGAACTCGAAGATCTGGATAGAGGGCTTGGAAGCCGCTGCCGGCGACGGCGTTGGAGGCTTCCTTTCTTGGGACGTCGGTACAACCCTCCGTTCCCGCAGGGAGGATGTAGCACCAGCGCCCCTCAGGGTGGGACATGATTTGGGTGTCTTTTCCGGAGGGTATCCCTTTCTTGGTAGGTGTTCAAGAAAACCAAAAAGAAACCACCATTTAGGAAGTCCCCGAATTACACAAGACACCCCAATGTATTTCTAGAGCCTCCAACTGCCAAAATCTCAGAGACCATCCCAGCGCCTCCGCAGCACCTCTTCCACTTCCGCCACCTCCGCCCTAGGAAGTGCCGCTTTCACCGCCGCGTCCAGCTGAGGAGCTCGAAGCGCCCGCAGCGCCTTACGTTGGACCGTCAGCGAAGTCATGGCTGATATGTGTATATAATATATATATATATATATACATATGTGATAATGCAATATATATATATATATGTATGTGATACTACAGTATACATATATATATATATATGTTAAACAACACACAACAACAAAAACAGAACACAACACATGCCCTCTCCTAACCCTCATTCCCTGGGTTTGTTAGAACAAGGCCTTGAGGTGGCTGGGATCCTATGATGAAGATAAGCCCCCCGCTCACTTTGTGACCTTGGTTGATATGTTGTTATATTGGCCTGATCCTTTTGACCTACCTTTCGGACTGAGCTTAGGGGTCAAGATTCTCCGCTTGGAAAACCACGCAGGGACTGCTGATTTTCGAGAAGGCTCACACTATGCCATCCGACGCCTCTGGAAGAATATGATCCCTCTCTGCGGCCTCACCCCCGTCACACACCATCATTGCAATTCATACTCCCTTGCAAATTGACGTGGAACCCAACAAAACACCTTTTTTGCAGGCACCAACTTCTGGCAAACTCCCTTTTGGGGCTACATCAAAAAGAAGCCGCGACCCAGATGTTCAACTCACTTGTCTCGCCTTCAGAAAGAGCTCTACCAGCTGGGGGTCATCGCGTTCCAGGCTGCTGGCCAAAAAGACTTGCATGCACTCTCGGAACTTGGCCACGTCGATTCTGGCCCTTGAACGGCGGAGGAGAAAGGAAACACACCTCCCAAATGGCTGTCAAATGGCCCAAGAAAACACCAAAGGAAGTCACCTCCCAACTCTTAGCAGTTTGTCCCTGAAGATCCTGAAGGATATGTTCCCTCCAATTGCCTGTCTCAAAACTCCAGAACCTGGTGAGTGAGAGTCATGGCTACTGGTGCAATCTAGCATTGCGTCGCACAGCCAAGTGCACCTTGGCTTCAGCCGGGAGTCCGTACCGGTCAAGCCCATCACCATAACACAATCATTCCTGATCAATTTCGAGGGTTTCTCAATCCGAGCCTTCATCTTTGCGCACGAGCATGGGGCGCACTTCTGACTTCTGACAGCTAACAAGAGCTTCGAACTTCCACGAGAAATGGTTGCTTGGTGCCCAAAGACTACGCATCCTTCAAGTGTACAGCATCAGTATTCCCTCAAGAGGCATGGGGCCATGGGGTGGCCCTTGCAGACATGGAGCAGGTGTCAAGGCCTCAACCGGGTCTTAGGTCTGACAAAACATTTACTCGACAAGTAGCCATGCTTTGTTGGTTTCCCTGGCAATCAAACAATACACAGTGCTTCCAGTTACCATGGAAGGTAACTAGGTATGGGTACCTTTAGGTTTTGCATCACGGTTTTTCCCAGCTACCTGCTATAGTGGTACCTGGAAAAACTGGGAGATGGTTATGTGGCCAATCCCCTTTTGACTGGAAAAATGAGCATGGATCCGAGGCGCTGCTTGCCGAACAAAGTGTCTGGAGACACTCCAGCCACCAAATGGGAAGTCGCGATCTCAGTGATCTCGCACCTCGGTTGGGCGATCGGCAGGCGACAAAGAAACACACAACTCACGGCCCGAGTCTGGACTAAGAGAGAATAAGCTCTTGCGCATAAATCACACCACGGAAGCTTGCTTTCCACAGATGACACGCCTGGAGAACTTGCTGCCAAAGCACAGCCGGAAACGCAAGAGGTTGTCGTCCAGAAAGGCACTCACAGCTTCCCAGGATGGCAACAAGAACTGCGGCTGCTTCACGTTTGAACGCACCAAACGCAAGGAAGGCCATACGTACCACATCCAATGAGTCAGCTTCTTGCCGGCAAGGATTTCTTTCTTGGCCAGACCTTGCCACAGGCCATCTGCAACCAACCATCTTGCTAGAATTAGTCGTGTTACAATCTCAGCACACACAAATCAAAATCAAGAGCACAACTCGTATTCCGTTTTGCTTCAATGCATCAACACATTTGTGCAGCTGGGATACTGTATGGCGAGAAACTACCAAAGCCTTTGCTCTGAGCATTCCTGATGGCCCCAAGCACAGACGTGATGTCCATCGTCCTTGCCAGCAAAGTCGCAACTGTTCGGCAGTGCGTGGCGCATAAATAGCACAGAAAGAAGCTGCTGGGCAACAACCTGTACCTGTGTGTCCAAATAACATGAAAAATGGTTGCGCCCGAAAAAGGGGGGCGTTGTTCCGGACTGTCTGTAACGAGCACTCTGTTCTGGAAGTTGCTGGGACATCCAAAAGCTTGTCTACCAGCCACTCCGGCCCGCTCTTCAACCTCCAAGCCCCTCCTAGAATCAAATTATTTCTTGAACTGTCGGCTAGCGAAGAGCAGCAAAAACACCTCGGCCACTTCTTCGGCTTGCGCGCTGGGTGCTCTGGAGCTTCCGAATGGAACGGGGTCTGGAATAGGCCATATGTGATCCGGCAAGTTCCAAACCCCTGTCACTTTCTATCCGGTGAGGGGAGGTCCGAGGCTGCATGCGATCCGGACGTCTGGAACGAGTTCTGGATGGCGCGTGCGCATGGGCTTGTTCCAGACCGAATGTGTTTGGACGCTGCCATATATGCATACACTATATAGTATGCAAAGGAATCATCTCTGTGGTTCTGTCACATAACAGCACATCCAAATACAGCACATGCAAATCTTGAATCAATGTTCACGGCTTGCACACTTGCTGGCCCTTTCGAATGAAAAAGCCGGATGCTCGGCGGGACATTTACAGTGTGGTTACATAGCTGTTCATTCGCAAACACAAACACTGTTTCTCAAAAAAAAAATGGCAAACCAAGTTGTTTGTAGACATTGCTATTCACAAGCTCAAGTTGCAACCAGGCAATTCCCCAACATTGAGACTGCTTCATCAGAATGTGCTGGCATCCGACCGGGACGGAGAAGCTCTACCAGAAAACCAGAATGGCTGATGTGTGTTTTGCCAAGCCAGCCAGCCTCCCTTGGCAGATTTCGGACGTCCCCTCCCCCCCCTCCTGCGGGTTGGAACGAGGATAGGGACAGGCGCCACTTCCCCCCCTCCACCCCCAGGAATGTAGGTGTTTGGGTTGCGAACTAAATCGTTGCCAATGTACTCAAACGGCGATTAAACTGGGGTGGGGCGGCCACTAAACCGGAGATCGGGAATGTACATGTGCCAATATGGACATACAAAATTGGAAAGCACTACAAAGAGGGTCCTGTCGTAACCCAAGGATTGCCTTTAAACAGCCGATGCAAATTGCCCTGAAGCAGTCAAGCATCAAGCGCGATGCCATGGCGCCGGCTCAATCTTTCGGTCTTTCGGCACGGGTGGTTGAGGCTGGCAGCTGAAGCAACTGGCTGCTGGGTTACTTTTGTTTCGCTTCAGATTAAAACAAACAGGAGCAAAGGTGTCAAGCCTGGTTCCCCTTGAGGAGTTCATCAGCTCCGTGGCTCCGTGCTTGTAAAGACCCTTTTCCGGTTGGTTTAAAGGAACAAATTGCAAGAGAAACCACTATTTGGGGGGTCTCCTTCCAAAATACGCATGTTCCAAAACATGGTGGCGTGCCTTAAGTACGTCCCCCAACTGGGCACAATCATCCAAGCCCTGACATGCTCGTTCCGCCTCCCCGCATCACCGGCGGGAAACAAAGACTTGCCAACTCCAAATTTCGGGGCACGTACTTGGATTGGTTGGACTAGCCATCTGCACGCTGCTGAGGCCATTCACCTTGCAAAAGCAGCCTGGCTCATCAACATTGGCTTGGTGAGAGTAAAACACAATCAACAGGAACGCACTCTGCTAGAGGAATCCAAACCTGCCACCTGAACAGATCAAGGGCACCATTCCGGGATCAAAACGAGAAAAACACAGACAGTACTTGATTGGCGCTGTGATGTGGTCCAACCGCAGAATCAAGCGACATGCCCAAGCAACCTGCTGCTCGCCACGCCTGGTTGGTGATGGTCAGGAACCTGGGGTCATCCTGCGTGGGTCGCCCAGACTTCTCGTGAAATGCTTGGCGAAGCATCGTAATGGTGCGTGAATCTGTTGCAAGGTGCGATATAGCCGGTGACCATGCCCAGCGACAAGAACAACAAACGGCAACGAGTTTGTGCTTGTTGAGGGTACCCTTTTTGGTGTGGTAAAGGGGCTCCAAAAAGAACAGCTGCCATTTTCAGGGTCCAAATCCCTTGGAGACAACCCCTCGGTCTGGGACACAACACCTTTTCTCCTCACGCGCCAAAGGCCAAAAAACATCCGGGCATGTGCCCAAGTTTGGGCATGGATGCCACTTCCGGGGCTCCCCACTGGCTCGGATTTCTTCTGCATGCGTATGGCGCTTTGCGAGCCCCGAAAAACTGGAGCATACTCGGCAGTCACTAAAATTCACATGAATACCGGAGCATGCCGTGGGATTGTCGGCAAACGGCAGTTCTGCCGCGCCGGGGCAAGAGCGCAGCCTGGCGGCGCGGAAAACCCGACGCCGGCTACCCTCAGAGGCATCGAGCCAAACAGTAAACAGGTAGGTGTTTTTCAGAAGGGTAACTTTGCGGGTGTGTGTTTCACCAATGGGAGCTCCTGCATTTAGAGACAACCCCGTGTCTGAGCCGCCAACGGGCATCCAGCACGCACGAAGTGGATAAGGTGATAATTCTCCAAGCTTGCCAACATGCACACGTACCAACTCGAGGGAAGGTGCAAGTCTGCCCCTTCGCGCAAGTGCCTTGCCAACCTCGAGGTGGTCTCAGACCTCAGATTCGCGACTGCAATTGATCCTCTCGCGATTGGGTGCCAGGCATCCATGTATCCATTCCCCGTTGTATTCACTTACATATTAATGGATCTGCTCATGCTGGTGGCACACAAGAGGCTGCTTCGATACCATCTTGGAAGCTTGGCTCCAATAGCCATGAAATAGCTGGTGTCTTTGTGAGAATCGGCTGCCCCAAACTTCAAAAGGCATCCGATGGAAATGCCGATCCAGAAAACACCTGCACACAGAGACTTGCCCGCTTGCGCGCTTGAAGGAAGGTCCAGGATTAATAAACTCGTGGTTGGTTGATAGGGGGGTCCATTTAAGAGGAGGTCCTTCACCTTAAAAACTGATGGTAACCCCCAGATACCGCAATTCCCTGGGATAAAACAATGCGGCATCCGGATGCGAAAAAGCTGATGGCCGGAGTGGAAGCTACGATCCTCTTACAAGTATCAAACAGCTCGGTTCTTTGGACAGAATTTATCCCAAGCAAACGAGAATTTGCCTTGGCAGCTGCGAGAGAATGAAGAAAGTGGTGGAAAAAACCCTTCTTGACTCTGTCATTGGCGGGTGTCAAAAGGTAAATTGGCGGACTTCATTTGGTCTTTGCTCCCTAAAAAATAGCCCAACCGATGCACATACAGCGAACTGTGCCCTCATTTGGTCGCGGGTGTGTAAGAACAAGCTTGAATGTTTGGCCCTTTCTAAACTGATTTGCAAAAAAGCAACTCGCAAATTCTACACTTGCCCAACCCACCAGGCAAAGAGATGGATAAACCCTGAACGTCCCTGATGTCGTTCTTCAGGGTACCCTTTTCTGTGGGCTGGTTTGTGGAAGCACCAAAGAAGCCGCCCATCTGGAGGTGTTTTCGCAGCTCCCTTTTCACCCTGGTGTAAAGGGAAACCAACAGGCAAACCACCCCATCCGTTTGCTTAAGTCCTTCGGACAAGTAAGCATATGTCCAGTAATGATAGATTCCCTTAAAGCCAACAGGGGGAAAGAAAACCCATTCTTAAGCAAAATGGCAGTTTTTGGGGTCGCCCCATGGCACATAAGCCCTTTCACGGGCGACGAGGAGCCATGGTGGCCAGCCCGAAGGCCCTGTCGGAGAAGTAGCGGCTGATCTCTTCTTCGATGACTCTTGGGGGCCTGGCGGGTCGGAAGCCCAACCCGACCAACCAAACCAAACCAAACCAAACCACAGCAGCTCAAACCAACGCAAACCAACCAACTGGCAACCCAGCCTAAACTACACAAGCCAGGAGGGTCTTGGATGGAGAGGTTGAGCTTTGTGCCAGGGGAGCCGGATTTTGCTTTGCTATGCTCATTACACGAAATAACACATCGCCCTGCCCTTCCAGGAACAAGTTTAGCTTCGCCTCCCGAAGAGGTTAACAGTTAACTCTGTTGAGACTAGTTTATTTTTTGTCTTGTGCCATACCTGCGACCCAATGGCATATTGAATTCTGAAATGGTGGATGGGATGATGGGATCTAAAATGACCTGGTTAAGATCGTTGCCTTCAATCCCGTGAAGCGAGCGCACAGACGTTGCACCTCCCTAAAACCGTGAAAAGAGGGTGAACTCGCAATTTCATGATCCACACCTTCACTTTGCACAACATTGTAAATGCAGTCTTTCATTGTCCGAGCCCTTGCTCTCTCGTAGAGTGATAGCAAGCCAAACCACAACACGTATTTCATTGACAACGGAACCAAGTAAGACTCTGATCCTGCAAAGTATGTGACCGAGTTTCGCGTGAACCCAAGGTTCCCTCGTACATATTTGCACAAGGCATCTACCACCGTCCTTGAATGAGCATTCCGCGGTTTTGGAGCACAAACGCAATTAGCCCTGCACACGCACATATTGGAAAAGTGAACCGTGAATAAGCAAGAGAAGGCGTGAATCCGAAGACAAGTCTACCTTGGCGTTCATATGAAGGTCAAGATAATCTTCGCCTAAGTGCTCCGAATTAACATTACATCAAGTCAGCATGCTCAATATCCATGGAACACAACACACAATGATTAGCAAGGTCTGGGTGTTTGTTTGGGAACTGCTGTGATTGCCGCTGATCTTGTGCTGTGAGCGCCAAGATTCATTTGGAGATTTGAAGGTCTAATTAAATGCCATCCTAGAGTATGGCAGTAAATACTATTTTACTCTGAAGGCTTTTGGTCGACAAATCTGGGCCCCGTGTCGGGCAAGATGAAAGTGAACTCCAAATGCAACTGCGTGATTGCCCACTTGCAGCTGGTGCTGCAGTTTCTGGCAAAATCCAACAATGCAAACAGCATAGTACAAGGGGGTTGTAGGGGCTGAAGGGCATTAGCTGACCGCAAGTTCAGCTCAGCATTCTGCAAGTGAACACCATACAGTAAATTGTCTTCCAATGCGCAATGCTGTTCTAATCCATGATCTGGAACTTTCTGACAAACACAGATGGCAAAGCTTGGGAAATGCACTCCCAAGTCGTTTGATATATTTCAGAAACAAACACACGTGATTGCAACCTGGAAGGATCTTTCCCCAAGCCAGCTCCCAATGTCTCTCAAGCAATGATATTAGGTGAAGGAACAAATGTGGCATCGCTTTATCCCTTGGTCGGGTGACCGAGTCGGGTGCGCCTCTCGTCTCCAGGGTAGACTTCCACGTCTCCAACCACCGCGCTATCCCTTGGCTAACCCATGTGGCTTGTTTGGGGGAAACCACTCAAACGGATGACTTTCTTCAGTGTCCTTTCAATCAATTCACAAAAGGGTACCATCAAGAGAACCCTCTCGCATATTGGCTGCATAGTTGTGCGGTGGTTAGTTTGTTAGTTTGCTTGCTTGTTTTTGCTTGATTTTAGTGTGTGTGTGCGTGTGCATGTGCATGTGCATGTGCATGTGCATGTGCATGTGCATGTGCATGTGCATGTGCGTGTGCGTGTGCGTGTGCGTGTGCGTGTGCGTGTGCGTGTGCGTGTGCGTGTGCGTGTGCGTGTGCGTGTGCGTGTGCGTGTGCGTGTGCGTGTGCGTGTGCGTGTGCGTGTGCGTGTGCGTGTGCGTGTGCGTGTGCGTGTGCGTGTGCGTGTGCGTGTGCGTGTGCGTGTGCGTGTGCGTGTGCGTGTGCGTGTGCGTGTGCGTGTGCGTGTGCGTGTGCGTGTGCGTGTGGGTGTGTGTGTGTGTGTTTGTGCGTTTGTGCGTGTGCGTGTGCGTGCGTGTGCGTGTGCGTGTGCGTGTGCGTGTGCGTGTGCGTGTGCGTGTGCGTGTGCGTGTGCGTGTGCGTGTGCGGGTGCGGGTGCGGGTGCGGGTGCG
>CAUJNA010002435.1:72500-75492 GCA_963377175.1 Effrenium voratum | reverse complement strand
TGCGTGCGTGCGTGCGTGCGTGCGTGCGTGCGTGCGTGCGTGCGTGCGTGCGTGCGTGCGTGCGTGTGCGCGTGCGTGCGTGCGTGCCCATGCGTGCGTGCGTGCGTGCGTGCGTGCTTGCGTCCGTGCGTGCGTGCGTGCGTGACTGCCTGCCTGCCTGCCTGCTTGCCTGCGTGTTTGCGTGCCTGCGTGCCTGCGTGCCTGCCTGCGTGCCTGCCTGAGTGCCTGCCTGCGCGCCTGCGTGCCTGCGTGCCCGCGTGCCTGCCTGCCCTTCGTGCTTGCGTGCGTGTGCGTGCTTGCGTGCGTGGGTGTGTGTGTGTGTCTCTGTGTGTGTGTGTCTGTGTCTGTGTCTGTGTCTGTGTGTGTATGTGTGTGTGTGTGTGTGTGTCTGCGTGTCTCTGTGTGTGCCTGTGTGTGTGTGTCTGTGTGTCTTTGTGTGTTTGTGTGTGTGCGTGCGTGCGTGCGTGTGTGTGGGTGTGGGTGTGTGTGTGTGTGTGTGCGTGCGTATGTGATTTGTTTGTGTATGAGTGAGTGTTCGTGCTTGCATGAACGCGTTATTTGATGCTTTTGCATTCTTCCGGCCATAATATGTACCCTTTTGAAGCAGCCCAAAGCACGGGTGTACGCTGTTTGACGGTACCCTGCTTTGGGGGGTGGTTAAAGAGAACCACAAGGAACACCACCGTTTTAGTGGTTTGAAGGTTGGGGGTAGTGCCCCATGAAGGGTCACCTAAAATTATCCCGCAAGTGTCCGTGTGTGAAAACTAGGGTCTAAAAGTCATGCATCTTTGCAAAGTGCTTTCCAAATGGAGCTCCTGTAGGCTGCCAAATGATCAACTGGCCACCAACAATGTTAGAACTCACTGGAGCTGGCTAGAACAACGTTTGAACTCCGGCGGAAGACGGGGGTCTTCCGAATTCCGGAGAAACAAATATTCAAACAATTCGGCCATTTTCACTGAAAAAACATACTAAGATTGCATACCACAAGGTAAGACAAGTGCTACAACCAAATTCTGCCATGAATTCAATGATACCCATCTGGTGCGCGGTATCTGCTCCCACATGAGTCCAGCACGGATTCGAGGTCACTGTTTTGTGCCCTCCTGTTGGAATGGAAACAAACGAACCATCAAGGATTTGCTGCCATACTCGGAAGGGTCGCTTTTGATAAATATGATTCACCTGGAATCTACCGGATCTTGCGATCTTGTCCAGTCTCTTCTTGGAGAGTCGTAAGTAGCATGCCTTCATCGAATAGTTTGTCTGGGATGAGTCCTTTGCGTTCGTACCCTTTGCGGAGTAAACATGGATGACTGGATGCGCGAACAATCAAGCGTATCCTAACCAAAGAAAAACACAAAATCTCAGGAAGGCAACCCAACTTGTCTGTTGTGGCCACCAACGAGCAATGGCTCACCTTTGTCGTTGGGGTGGGGGGAAGCTCGTGCTTGCCGCGGGGCTGAGTGATGACGCCACAATCTTCCAGCAGCTTCAGGTCCGGGACATACCGCTCCTGCAGGTCCCACCGCACAAAATTCCAAGCAAACCACTCCAAAGGCGATCACACCCTTCCGAGCTGGATAGCTGTTGGCTTTGTTGAATAAGTCGTTACTCAACAGCGCCTTGGGATACTTGCCAATTTCTATGTAATATATATATATGCATATACACATGACATTGTATCCTGATGGGTATCATGAGATAGTGTTTGAAGACGTTGATGTACGCAAAGCAACGCTGACAGGAAAGGCTGCCCAACTGGTGCGTCGTCGCGTGTGCGCGAGGCGCGCAGTGGGATGTGTGCTTGTCAAGTTGATGCAGCAGGTTGTTTTAGCTGATAATCATAATGGACCATTCTGGAGCAGTGCCTTGCATGTTTTGTTTTGTGGCTTTGGGAACCCAGCGCAGGGGGGAGAACCGGCAGGTGCCTGGTTGCAAGGAGACGTCCACAGTCCATGATGCACCTCGGCAGGGTAATTGGACTCGAAACGGGAATTACGAGACGTTGCTCGGACAGGCAATGACTAAGATGCACGGCCTCGAGACCAAGAGAGACAGTGCAGATCCCGGTTGGGTGTGGTCTTTCCTGAACGCGCGGCTGCGCCAAATAAGATTGGTTTTGCGAGCGCTTCACAAGTTTGTTCTGCGTTCGTCGACTCCGAAAACACATTAGTGCCGCTCGGAGGCACAAGAGACGGTAGTCCACAAAAGGCCTGGGCACCCTGCCAAATAAAACCGGGGAACGCGGACCATACCTCGGTGCGGGTCCACTGCTTCAGTTTTTGTCCACAAATCCCATTCCTTGGAGTGGTCAACCAGGACGAAGTCTGCCGGCTGCCTCTCCATCCTGGCTCGTAGACTTCTTGCAGGTCACTCCCCACGAGACGTAGCGATACCAAATTTGACATGCCTTTTCTGGGTGTGACTCGGGGTCTGGAAAACATAAAAGTAACAAATACCAGACAAATTCAGTTCCCTTTTGGTATCTTTTTGGGAAACATGAACAACATGGTCTACTTAGCACCCATTTTTCTATGGCTACCCATCTGAATCTGTGTGTTGGTCCCAATTCGAGAACGGAGAAACCACCATTTTGGGGGTGCCTTATTCAACACACACCGAGTGGGCTATCCCCATGACGACTTTGTCACTTTGAACAGGAATCAGTTGTCCGCTTGCCGGAAGTGGCCCCGAAACTCAAATGTCCCCAACCGCAAATGCTGGGCTGGTGTGCATGAGGTTCAGCAACTCATCTCATTTGGCCTCAAAGCCGCCTTACTCCTGTCACAAGCAAAGCAATGCAAAACATTGTATCAAAGGAGGGTTTCCCCACAACGAATACATTATCAGAAGGGCTTCTTGCCGCACCTGCTAGTTGGCATTGTTCCGTACAAAGCCTGAGTGACCCAGGTTTCAACTGTGGCTCGCTTGGTTCTTGGTTTGCACAGGCTATTATAGCGTCTGCTCTGCTTCACCAATCATCGGAAAA
>CAUJNA010002435.1:5000-67500 GCA_963377175.1 Effrenium voratum | reverse complement strand
TCTTGAGGCCCCGCACATTCCACTTCTCTGCGCCTCTCGGGGGGAAACCGGACACCGTTTTAAGGCCACCCATGAGACGATACCATGCTGCCTAGCGGCCCCCATGAATAAAGAGAAGCAAACTGGCTTGGAGCTTGGGTGCCCCTTTGAGAACTTGGATCCCCCCAAAGTGTAGAGCCCCAGGTAGAAGGTACGTAAATCCTGGGCTGCGGCATGATGCGCCTTGCGCCTGGAACGTCTTGTTCCAGAAAGCGTCCATTGCTGCGAGCACCTGATGATGGTGTAATCCCAATCTGGATAGATGCCAAACACAGTGTTGTGCGACATGCCCACTTCTGTGACACCACCGGAGAGCCCTCCCAGCCACGAATTCTTCCCTTCCACTAACACGTAACCCACCAAAGGGTCCCGTTTCGAGGAAATTCATCTTTCTAGGACCCCAGTCACGTTCCATGTTGGTGGATGGGGAGGGTACTGGGGGAGGTTCCCTGGCATGATGAAAGTGAAACATTTCACAAATCTGTACGTGATTCCCAAACCAACAAACGGTAAGGAAGCGCACAACACTGCTGAGGACCCTGTTCGATTGCTACGTGCTCTGGCTGGATCGAACGGAAGTGTATCTGACATCGCCGCACCAACTCAAGTCACAAAACAGCATTTCTTGGCGGGGAGAACAGGGGACGTCCTCGAAAGCGGCACAAATGATGTCAAATGTCAACTTGAGGAAAACATCCTGGCAATATGCTAATGCTGAACAAATCTGGCTCTGCTGTTTGCCCCAGTTGAGTCACAATCAAACCTGAAAACAAGGAATCTACCAAAAGCCCACTCACTTGCCCAAATGGCCTGGAAATCAAAGGCTAACTTTGTGGGGCTCACATCTAACATGAACCAAATTGGGACACCGACAGGTCGATCAAAAGGCAGCCGTGGTTGGGACTGTCCTTTACAGAGCTTCATCAATCCGGGATTTAATTGCGGCTTACCTGGATGCCAGCTGCATGGACATCTTGCAGCCTATGGGCAAAGAATATAGATGCTCTGCAACCTAGAGGTACCTCCAGGTGGTCTCAGTTTGGCAACCACACTGGTTCCGTTGGCGCCACCCCAGCACAAAAAGGACACCCTCTTTAAACTGTGCGTCTGCCTGTTGGCCCCACCCGCCACCCCAACACAAAGAAAAACAGGATGCCCTGAATGTGGGCTCAGATTTATGGCTGAAAGTGCCAACTGTGATCGCTGCGGCGAACCGAGCCTGAAAATGCAAAACCTGCCCGAAATACCGCTAACGTGACCGTTACCTTATTTACCACTGTCAAAATCCCCGGCAAGTGCTGGGTTAAAGGGATACGACCCCTAGTATCTCACTTTGACAACCCCCAACCGTCTCTAAATGGTAGCTTCCTCTTGGCTTCCCTTTTCTTCCATGAGGTCCCCTAAAGCAAGACACCCGAGTCTTGGCCGAGCTTCGCTGTCGGGATTGCCCGGCTCGGCGTTGCCGACCACGTGCTCCAGCAACAATCGCTCGAGGCCGTGCATTGCTTCGCTGCCCATTTTCTGGACAGTGCCCTTGGCCTGCACACCCGGAGAGGGGGCTCCTCATACTTCTCCTGTAATGTTAACCCGGATTAATAAAGCCCTGGTTGATTACTACGAGGGGTGTCCCCTTTTAGTGGGGATTCATCACTTTGGGAGGGAACACCCCCCCTATAGCGGGACGGGTTTAATAATCCTGGGTCAACATTAAACATCATCCCAACAAGAAACTCACTTCACATTCACCAAACAAATAATTTGTTGAAGCGTCAACAATATGAGTACCCTGCCAAACTGGCATCCGTTTTGAGTGGATGAAGGGTCCATCATGTCCATCACCCGCTGGTGCCAACTAGGGCGATGGGGGGAGAGCAGGGAATAGAGGAGAGCCCACAGCAGAGAAGGGTACCAGGAATAACAAATGGCACTGCAAGCAAACGGACGTTCCTGATCCTCCCACAGCCCTGACAATGGGTTCTCATAGTTTCATGGCAGCTAACAATGAGCAAAATGCTGAAGCTGTTGGAAACAGAGTGATTCGGAGAATTGCGCGCGCGCGCGTGTGTGTGTGTGTGTGTCCATGCGTACACAAAAACAGACTCACATGTAAACACACGCATATAGTACATGCATGTGTATGTGCATACATACATATATCATAAATGGTACATGTACAAACACACTTGAACTCCAGATGGAGAGTGCTAATCTTTCGAGTACAACTGATGAGTCTCGAGTACAACTGACAAGTCTCGAGTAGGATAAGTTTCGACTCGCGAAGCACTCGGTTTCCCTCTAGAGGCGAAAACGTTACCAGAAAGAACAAGAAGCACAAACAGCGCCGCAACCAAGGGGGCCAAAAGGACATTCAGCAACATCACTTTACACATGCAGGTACGCTGGGATGATCAGTCCCAGTATCACCACCGATGGCAAGTGTCTTCGTTGGCAGGAGACTTGCCATGGCGCTCCTGCCTAGAGCAAATCCAAGCTAATCTCCCCTGCTGCAACGGAAAAAGGTTTTGGTGGCAGGGTTTTCTGCCACTCCGCACACACACGCCCCTCTATGAGGGGCGAGGTTTCTCTTTTCCTGCAGGAAGATCACATGCTCCAACTCGACTCTCTATCGTTGACCAAAATATCCACCACGGCGAGGGGAGCGAGACACAGCCCTAAACCGCTCAGAAGACGGGAACGAGAGATCACCACGTTGAGCGTTGCGAGTGTCGCCATAGAGGACTGAAGCGATTTGCGAAGCAGCCTGGCGGTCACCATAAGAAAACGGAGTGGCGTAGGTGAACGTCTCCTCAACTGGAACGGCATCGGAGTTCCGAACTTGACCAAGAGATTGATCATGCGGATAATGAGTTGCGAAGGACTCCATCCGAGACAGAATGCGCTGGTATCCTTGATGTTGCCAGTCACGGATGTCCCATGCCTGGACAGGCTCATTGGGATCAGTCACCCGCTGCCATTCCCGAAAAGAATTTTCAGGTAGATCAGGTACGGCGTCACCGCGGTGCCATCGTTGAGGCTGTCCTGGAGTGTATATCCGCACCCACTCCTGTTCCTGCCAGACCGAATATTCGAGCCATGGGTGCTGCTTCGAATCATCGATGTCCATGTCGAAGTGAGAGGCAAGGATTGTCGCGGGCTCCGATCCAGCTAATAGAGGAACAGGCACCATGCACAACCATGTTCAAACAACAACCAAGCAAGATCATGCAAGTGTAGAGACCACCCTTATTTTGTACGCTGCGCCACTCATGCGAGTCTAGTCCTCAGTCAGCTCGAAGATGGGACTCGCCTTGTCCCTGCCGCTGTCGGAAGGATTCACGGGCCGGTAGGGCTCGGAGACCCCAATCGTCTCCGATGGTGTGTTTCCACGCGATGCACGTACTGGTTGATGAGGTTGGGAAGCTTGACGTGCGCGAGCTGTCAGTTGTTGAGAAATCCCCTCCTGGAGACGAGTCAGTTCTTCGGTAGAGAAATCAGCCGCATCCGAGGACCTGAGAATCGCGTCTAACAGCTCCGGTGACATACTCAATGCCGCAGACTGCGTGGCCACGCTGTGATGATCAGGAAAATACATGGAATCAAATTCATGACCAGCGTGAGGGGCAGCGACTCTCCGATAGCCCTCTGTGGCCCAGTCTCGTTTGTACCACGTGGTGACTTGGACCTGCCCACCGACTGAGTCCTGGTTGGGAGCATAGAACTCCCTCCATTCTCTAAAATGCGGAGGAGGTGGAGCATCATGTTCTTCATGTGGTGTCCATGGTCCCGGATGAAAGATCTTGACCCACTGGGCATCTGGTTGTTGAGGGTCCGGACACCATTCCAGCCACGCCATGACAACGCAACCACGGAAAGACAAATTGATAGGTGTACGGCTGCAGACAACAATGAGTGAAAGCGAAACAACTATCACAACGCAAAAGACCACTTTTGCAGCACTGCGCGGCTCCAGCATCGAAGACAATCTCCCGAATCGAATTGAACTGAACAGACTCCCCAGGAAGGCGAGGACGGGCATCAGCCATCATGTGAATTGGATGATGCCGAGGAGGAGGTCAATCCAGCATACATGAGGTCCGGTGCACCCGAAGCGAAAACTGGCCTCGCGATGCTGGGGCGTGGACGACCCAGACGTTGGTATCCCCTGGTGACCCAGTCCCTGTAATACCAAGTATAGAAGGTTGCATAGGATACCGGTTGCGAAACAGTGCCTGTGGTGGTGCCGCCCGTACTTTCCCTAGGCCAATACACTTCGAAGTGGTGGACCTTGCGCCATTCCCGATAGGTGGTTGAGTCATCCGGGGCCGGTCCCAGGGTGTTCGCGGCGACTGGATGCCACTGACCCGGTACATAGATCCGAATCCATTCCACACTCGTATTTGCTGGCCCATTGACGATGTCGTAGTCAAAATAGCGAGGTAGGACCCATCGTGCTGCACCATGCACTGTACTATTGAACATTTCAACCCGGCAAGCCGCTCAAAGTCATAAAGGAAAGCGGCGAACAAATAGAGACGGAATGTACACCACCAAGCAAGACAACCCAACGTGGACTCACATACAAAGCAAGCACAACCGCATCTTTATCCGACATGCTACTCAAGTGTCACTCCGAATCATTCCAAGGATCATGGAATGGTGGCGGCGACGGCTCCCGCCACGCCCCATCCGGTACCGATGAGCCCACCGAGGAATCGACGTCTGCATTCACGAGCATCGCGAATCCGATGGATTGTACAGGAGCTCCAAGTCGTTGATACCCTCGTGTTTGCCAGTCTCGGTACTCCCACACGTGGTAAGACACATAGGAACTGGGCGTGACTATGGGATCCGTTGTGGTGCCTCCGGTGCTGTCTTCAGACCAGTACACTTGGAAGTGATATGATCTGCGCCACTCCCGATACGTGGAAGCGTGGAGTGGGTCAGGAACTGGAGCATCATCGGGAACGGGTCTCCAAATGCCCGGAGAGTAAATTCGAATCCATTCCACTCCTCTATCGATCTGGTACTCGAAATACTGGGGGTTCATAGCGGCAAGACAGGCTCTCGCGCGACAGCTAAAACCAGTCGAAAGTCTGCGGCAAAGACACACATGCATTGCCAACCGCGCACATCCGCTGGAGAGTGAGGCAACTTTTCAAACTCAAGGTGAAACACAGCAACGAGGTCTGGAATGTCCGACTCCTAGGTTTCACTGTCGTTGATGTCGCGCACACCTGCAATGATAGTGTCCTGGTCGTCTACGAGCACAAGGGGAAAGACATTTCCGCCCATGGCGCAGGATGGCATGGCAGTAGTGTTTGCAAGTTGCCGATGGGGACTGCGATGGACGGCCAGCACGTTTGGAGGGGAACACTGTAAAGGGCCGTCGAGATCGCCGCGGCGCTGAAGCGGATGCTGTCCGAGATCGTTTGGACGAGCGCCCTGGACTGCGTGGTTCTTCATCACGGGAATGGTCAGTGCTGTAGATCGAGCGGCGTGTGCGCTGCGATTTCGAAGAGGTAGGGCAGGATTGTCCGCGAGGGGCTGAGATCGAGGGGCTGCGTACCGAGGGCATAAACTGTGGGTGTAGAATCACCGGTGGTGGTGGTGGTGGTGGAGGAGGAGGTGGAAGAAGCAATGGGAAACTTGGCGGGGGCGGAGGCGACGTAGTCTGCCGAATGGGTCTGTCGAGTAAAGCCCCGGGTCCATGAAATTGTAACCACGTCGGCTGTGCTCCATGGGTCCAGGTGATGTACGTCTGTACAACTTGTTCCGACATGATTTGAGCAACTCAGTCATGACTTCACTTCATGTCAACGGCATCACCCAAAACGGCAAGCAAAAGTAAGTCACGTGCAAGCAAGCAAATATCATGTGATCAACAACAAGAGCCGAACACGCCGCCACGGCCTACCATTTAGTCCTCCGATGGTCGCTGCTGCATTTGACGACCGCGTTCCTAGCCGCGAGCCTCAAGTTGTTGATAGACCTTCCATGCCTGCTTGACTTCCTCAATCGGCTTCTGAAGAAACCGAGCAATGGTCTTATAGGTGGGCCTGGAATCCTTGTCTTTCTTCCGTCGCACCATCTCATCCAGCTCACCCTGTGTCCATGCCGTGAAAGGTTCACGGTATGCATTGCGAAGTGCAATGGTGAATTCTTGTAGAAGTTCCCGAGGACCATGAACCACCGTAGGCGACGGCCGGAACGACGAAGCACCTGGATGCGGACGTACCGAGCCATCAGAATCCGAATCAGGTGTCGTAGGCGACGTCTGTCCTGGCTCTCGGCCACCGTGTGTGGCGAAGGGAGCAAGTGGACGAGGCGGTGGCAGTCGATCCAACATCGATTCGGGCCGAGTACCAGGATTGTGGTCACTAGCATCCCGATGTGCCGCTCGAGGCGGGGATAAGGCCGGTATGTACCAGGTAGATGACGTGTCCACAGGTCGAGCCCGAATTCGTGTGGGAGAACGGGATCTGTCAGACGAGGCGCGCTCCGTGATGATGCGGGGCCGCAACCCATGTCTGGAGTTTCTTGGTGCTCTCGGGGTCACCACAGTGTCTGACGGATGGCTACGCTCAGTCATCAGGGCAAAGTTCAGGGTGTCCAGAGCTGTCGCAACTTGGGATGCAAGGACATTGAGTACTGCCACCAGGTTATTCACAAACTCAGCTGACAACTGCATGGCAACCGATCAAACCGCAAGGTCAACTCAAGCAAGTTGCAAAGCTGTAAAGCTGCGGCATGGCAAAGATATGGTGCACGCAAACATGAATGTAGCAAATGCTGAGGTACTTTTATCGCTGGTGCTCCGTCACCGTTCATACGACAGACCTGATGGTCGGCAAGCTGGCATGGCCTTGACCGCCGGTGGATACTTCGGAGTGTAAGCATGGCGGCGGGACGTGGGAACCGCATCATCTGGACGGTCTGGGAGCCGTCGGTGATGGCTGCGGGATCGTCTCCGGTGCGGCTCTCGATGCCTAGATCTTCGCCTTCGTCTGTGTTCCCAGGAGGTGCTGACACTCACCGTGCGTACGTGAGCAGGGTGCTCCGCACGGTTGTCCGAGGTGGCCACGAGAGTGACCGGCGCTGCCATGTAGTCGGGTCTGACTGATGTTGCCGGCAAGTGCGGTGGCGTCGTGGACGGCGGAGGTAGCGGTGGAGGATGGCCGTCAGGAATCGGTGGCGGTGGGGGCGGCTGTGGGTGCCGCTGCTGGCCTTCAAGACGTTGCAGTCCAGCCAGAAGTAGACTGATCTGCGATGACATGGCGAGTAGCATGTGCCGGCAATCGCGTAGCAGATCCCCATGATCCATCACAATCCCGGCAAAGATGCGACAGTCAGGGCCAAATCAACCGGTGATCACTAAAAAGCGGCGACGGCAAGCAACACAAGTCATACAACCAATCAAGCAAGCAACACCGTAAAAGGCAACATCGTAGTCCAACCATGAGCCTCAGACAACCAGGAGGCTCCAAGGAGCAAGTTACTTGTGCGCCCGAAAGTAGCGGGCGCTGCTGCCATATCTCTCCCGGCGCTGCGTTAGCTTTGCTGTTTTTGGCCTGTGGCGCCTTGCGTTCTGGATGTGCGGCTTGTGCTTTGCTAGGCGTGTCGCAAAAGCATGTTCCACAAAGATGCGTGTTTGTAAATATGCTCCGGCGAGCCCCAACAGCATGCTCCGCTACCACCCCGCAGCCCTCGCAGAACCTTGTGGAGGCCTTGTGGAACGCTGGTCGAAGCTTCACGGAGCCTATTTGAAAGCTTTCAGCTGTGAAAGATGAAGTCAGTTCGAGTCACGCGCTTGACCCCTAAATAATCTTCGTCCAGGCATGTTTTTTGTAGGCGCAACAACGTTTTGTTTTGCATCAGGTTTGGGAAGAGCTACACCTCGAGCCGCATCGCGTCACCGGCTCAACAAGCGTGCGTGGCGCAAAGCGCCTTTCTTTTGAGCGGGGCCTTCCAAGCATAAGCCATGACGCTTGGGCCAAACACGCAACGCAGTGACCAGCAGTTCAGTAAACTGGCGTCAGGGCCAAGCAGCACTTGGCACACGTGTGTGGCCATGCTTCACCCACTCTACTAACCACAGGCAGCCCAAACATGATGCAAGTTCAAAAGAAAGCAAGCATCTAGTCCGGCCATATAGCCAAATGGCTTGAGCCCGACAAGGTGCGACTGGAAAGTTTGGGGGCTGGGCGGGGAGTTGCTTTGGTTAAATTGAGTTGGTAGAACGTTTGGGTTGATGTGGAAACCTAGCAGGGGACTCGTTGACGCCATTGTTTTTTAGGGTTGCCCCCAAACGGAGCTGTTCACTGAGCTTTGCAAGGGTTGCCTCCTAATGTGCCCAAATTAGTGACACGCTCAAGAGTCCTCTTCAAAGGCTTTTACATGTCGCCCTTAAAAGAAAGAACACGGGTCCTTTCAAGGGCTTTTCAAGGGTTACCCACTTAACGCTTTTCACATGGTGGGGCCTTGAAAAGGGGAGCCCCCTTGTTCTAATAATAGGACCCATTTCGGCATTCATGTAACTTCCAAGCTGACAATTTCAAAGACGTGTGTGACAACAATCTAACCAAAGCTTGTGGACACCCCAAACCCTGAAACGAAATGGGTCTGTTGCTTTTGGTTCCATCTTTGCTTTGGCAATTGCCTTCAACCCTGGCCTGCTGCGCAGAGCACTTTTGTCTGCGCAATGTCATGAGCGCGGCAGTCCAATTCAGCCTTGGCAACGCAGTCATTTGGCTGTGCAACACCTTTTTTGGGGAGCCATGGCTGAACCGGTGACACCACCGCAGGCCATCAAGCCCCTTGCTGATTGGAAGACTTGGTGGGGCGCTGACTTGGCTTTGACCATTGCTAAGTCTGTCCGAGATCATGTCAAAGTCTTGCCTGATGGCGGAAAGCTCATAGAGTTGCCAAACAACAAGGTCGCTGCCGCAGATCTTGAAAATGACCGGACTGCGTTATTGGCCGAGGGCCTTCTCAAGAGCTACCCCTTTGCACGTCAGCCCTCTGCGTACTTGCTTGGCGATGCAGTCCTTTATGTGAATGCGCTTTGGGGCAACGGGCTTCTGGGACCCCCTTCTTCAAACCCAATGGAGGAGAGAGCTCGAAGGGAGAGGGCGTTGAAAGAAGGTGGCAAGCTGAAACTGTTGCTGAGCTATGCTCGAACTTCAGGGTGCAAGAATGAGCAGGGGAAGCACCCGAATGTGACTTACTTGAAGAAGTTGGCAAACCTTCGAAGGTCTCCGAGTGCAAAATCGCATGGGTCATCCGCATCTTCTATTGCCAGCGCACCGTCCAAGCAAACTGGTCTGACATAGTGACAACTTTCTTTTGTGGCTACCTTTGGAAAAACAGTGAGTGGCTCACGGACTCATGGTGTGTAATATGTCGTGAGGGTGCGGGGGTGGTTGAGACCACTTGAAATTTCTCATTCAAAGGGTCCCGCAACAACACACATCCACATGTTCCAATGGTCCGTTATGCTGAGGCAAGAAGCCCCGGCAATCAACACCGAGAACCAAGAGGAGGATGTGTATGTCAAGACTATGGAGCTTCTTGGGCTTCTCGGCAGCTTTTGCCTGGCAACGGCTTGTTGAAATTGACTTGGGGGGTTTGAAAAATCAACACAAAGCCTCCTGTCAAGGTTGGCTCCGGACACGGCGGTCAGTTTCCTGAACTATGAGAACACCAAAGAGGACTGGCGAGATGTGGGTAGGCGCATGCTATGTGTGTATATACGTGTACATTTACATGTACATGTGAGTAAAGAATTGTGCTTTTGTGTACACATAGACTCGCATGTGTGAGAGTTGACCAAGCTTGTCATGTCCTGCTGGGTTTTCCAAATGGTTCAAACAGTTTTTCGCTTGAGCCTGTAGTTCCAACTATGTCAAAACCAGCTTGAACAAAGGTTTCAGCGTTCCAGGAGCTGGAGTCTGTGTATCAGCCTGGCCAACAGCTTCGCAGTCTTCCAGCCCCTCAAGAACCGGACATGATGCCCGACGATCTTCAATTTGGTGAACCAGTTTGCCCGCGCGAGCAACTCAAATTGTCAGCGGAATCTTGCCATCATTTATGTTCTTTGGCCTGGAGACCTAATATGGAAAGCCTAAGTGTAAAACATGTTGAGCTTTGAAGGGACCAGTGTTTGTGCTAAAGGGGGGAAGTGGAAGTTCCAAAGTTTAAGCTCAAAACTTTGTGGCAAGCCGGGGCTGCGTCGAACCCTCGCCTCATGAGGCCAAAAAGCGGCCAGCGCCAAATCTTGGGGCCCCTGACAACGGCGTCAAGCGGGACAAGCAGGAGGAGTCGGAGGCGCCTGCCGAGCCAGCTGGCCAAGCGACCATGAACGGCAAAGAGAATTTAATGCCAATCCCGGAAGGCCAGCGGCTTTCAAAGTCGCAAGTACATTGGGTTTACAAGTTGACTGATGTTGCAGTGATGTTGCCTTGCTACAATATTTTGCCAGGTATGCCATCTGAAGCCCTTCCTCAAGTGGCTCGAAAAGGCCGCTTGAGCTACACGATCAGCGCCAAAAGCGCAGGGTGGAGGTGTTGCTGAAGCACAAAGCTTTCCGGATCTCAAGGTATGTGGGCGTTGAAAAGCCCGTTGTCCTGCAGCGAGCTTGGAATGAGAACATTTCGAGCTGCTGGGAGGCTATGAAACCACTTTCTGGGTGGGATGAGCCTGCGGCTGTAAGCAGTGCCTGACTGCCCGGCCACTGGGTTCTGTTTAATCACAGTTGTCGCATTAGCGCACAGGCTGTGAACCTGACAAGGGGTTGATCGGGGTGGAAAAGGTACCGGTCGCGTGACTGGCGCGGCGCCACCCCCCACAAACACACGACTTCTTCAACTACTATAGCGCTGTCGGCTTTTGTGTTTGTTTCCAAGTATCCTCACACGGTTTCCAAGGACCGGAGCGCCAAGACAAAAGATGCGTTTGTAGAACCTTAGCAAATTGAGCCAGCAACAGTTGATGGCAAGAAGCGTGCGCCAATGAATCTGAATTCCGTCTATAGAGACAATTGAGGAAGGGCACTCATGTGTTACATTTTGGTTGGCTTTATTTTCCAGAAAAAAGGGAACCCTTTTCGGCCAATGTGTTGCGCGTAGACTCAGGCAATTTTTAGCAGCCTTAACTTGTATGTACTGCCAGTCGACGGGTCAGCCCTTTAGGCTTTGAAAGCTGCTGGCGTCGAAGCATTTTGGTTGGCTTTATTTTCCAGAAAAAAGGGAACCCTTTTCGGCCAATGTGTTGCGTAGACTCAGGCAATTTTTAGCAGCCTTAACTTGTATGTACTGCCAGTCGACGGGTCAGCCCTTTAGGCTTTGAAAGCTGCTTGCGTCAAAGCATTTTGGTTGGCTTTATTTTCCAGAAAACAGGGAACCCTTTTCGGCCAATGTGTTGCGTAGACTCAGGCAATTTTTTGCCGCCTTAACTTGTATGTACTGCCAGTCGACGGGTCAGCCCTTTACGCTTTGAAAGCTGCTTGCGTCAAAGCGTGCGAGGGTCAGCCATGGGCAAGGGATTGCGCGTCTTAACGATTCCCAAGAAGAACAGGGATGCCGTTGAGAAGAACATGAAAGAAGACATCAAGAAGCTAAAGGCCTCTCAAGAGAACAAGCCTGGGCTACAGCAACTTTCAGATTCCATGTGCGAGATCGAGCGGGGCCTGACGCGCAGCAAAGCCTTGTCCACGGACATGCAGGAGAAGGCCTGTGCCGCAGCAAAGCCCGCGTGTCCCGAACGGCATTTGACCCGTGGCGCCAAACGCTCCCTTGTTTAAGTGTTGTTGAAGCGTTCCTCAACGTTTTATTGGTCTTGTTTGTTTTCCAAGGCCCTCTTCCGGGCGAAAGTTCTCGAAAAGTAAAGCAGGACACCTCGGGGTGTAGGGGTACTTGTTTAAATTGATGGAAAGTCAACGTGGCAACAAAGCCACTTGTTGAAAGACCGGTGAAACACTTGATGGGTTGCGCGCTTAACAAGTATTTTTGCCCCTCTGGGAAACCTGGCTTGGTTTGAAACGGTGCGAGCCACTGTTTTGGACTGAGCTCCAGCAAGTAAGTGGTGCTGTGAAATTTTACAAAGCTCTTCTCACAACAACATTTAGCCGACCCCTGCAGTTGAATGGCACCCTTGCTGCATTGGCCCTCATTACCGCACCGAGAGTTGTCATGCAGCTTGTCTGCTTGATCTTTCGGTGTGTGGGCGAACTGCCCATGGACTTGGACATGGTGGAATATTTTGCCGGCGAGATGGCAGTGACGCGATCGTGGGCCAGGAGTGGATACAATTGCGCGCCTTTTGAAATTAGGCTTTTGCCATTTATGGACATCCTGAGCCCTCAGGGGTTCCTGCCTTACAAAAGTAGTGTTGTAGCTCTTGGCCCAGTTTTCTCTTGTCACGGGCCTAACCTGTTTGAGCTCCAAGGTTTGCGTTGGCGTTCTTATTGTCTCTTCGTCTTCGGCGTGGGGGATTCAGCATGATTGCCACCGTATGTTCATCGTGGGTGTTCCTTTCCCGCTCCTCGAATCTTGGATGAGATAGTAAACAAGCAACACACACACAGGTGGGATCAAAACAGTTGAGACTTGTGATGTTTTGCTTTTAGGAGTGGCCGCACTATGTGGCAGCCGCTCGGGTTTCAGCACTTCAGGTTTGTCTCTGAAGCAAACGCTCCTGGGCAGCATTACTCTTGCAATGTGTTAGTGCTTGGGGTCAAGACCATGCTCTTCACCGCTGTGGATCAGGTCATGGTCAGCCGTATGTGTCTGATTTTATGGCTGCTGGAAGCCAAGCAGTGCTACTGGTTGTATGAGCAGCCCAGCACCAGCCTGTTGTGGGAGCACCCGAGACAACAGGAGTTTACACGCGAACGCTCAGTTTACCGGTGCTTTACATGGATGGGGGCCTTCAAAGCTGAAAGCCCGAAGGGCACGCACCTGTACAGCTCGCGCCCAAACGTTGGAAAGTTTGCTCGCAGTCTCCCAAAAAACCGGAACTGGAGCTCGGATATTGTGACAAAAACAAAGCTTTCCGATGGACGGTCATCGATCTGTGGAAGCAAGGGGCTTAAGGCCTCGCAAACATACACACCCGAGTTTGGAGTGACTACACTTGCAGCGTGGCTCTCTGAGCCAGAGCTTCCCATCCCGGATTTGAAATCTGCCATCATCCCAGCCATTTGGGCGCCTTTGACCAAGAAAGAGTCTTGGGCAGATGCCAACATTTGTGAAGTGATGCAATATCTCACGGTTGGTTAGCCCGGCAGGGTCCGTTGTGTGCAAAGAGGCTTTCACGCTTTTGATAATTTGATGCGTGTGTGTGCACACGTGCTTGAAGCAAAGCAAGATTGCGATTGCCGCACGTGGGGGAAAATGGGAAATCGATTGTTCTGATTCTGGCACGAGCGACTTGCCTGTAGGGCCCTTTGAACTGCACCCCGCCCATCTGCCCAAAGACTAGCTTGCCTGCGGCTGGGCCAGGCAGTGCACGGTGACCTTGCGAGCTTCCACATCCGCTGCGCTGAGAAGGTTGGGACTTTCAGTTACAATGCACAGGGTACCAATCAAGTATTGTTTTGAAGGGTGTTGTGGAAGAGGGTCTCCCTGACACAGTTTCTTGAACACACACCACTTGCCCAATGTTTGCCACCAAATCTCTTTGAACCATGTCCAGCTGATTCCAACAGCAGTTAATTGGAGTGGCAAACAGATGCTAGCCAGAACCCAACAAAGACACTTCAATGGGCTTATCTACAGGCTTCCCTGCCCAGCTGTTGCCCTTAACAAAGGGTTTGAAAGGGAGTCAACAGGTTTCCCTCCCTGCTCAGCTGTTGCCCTTAACAAATGGTTTGAAAGGGAGGAAGGTAGGCTAAACTAGCATGGTGCCGGAACTCTGCCAAAAACAACCGTCACCCAAGCCCCAACATGGGTAAACCACCCTCCGAAATGCTTTTTCAGGGGTTACCCCAAAAAGGCAACTCGTTCGGGGCGACCCCTTCAAAAACCTGCAACCCTCCAAACGGATCTTTGCCCGTGTGCACCGGGCACGCAGGCCTTGGATGAAGCGGGTGGCTTCTCTATTGGACGAAGACCGAGTGGATGGAGGCAGATAGGGCGGGCTGGCTGTTCTTAAGGGGTCCCAACAGAAATGCACCACGAGTGTCAATGGAGTCCTGTGTACGGTGGGACCAGTTTGTACTCGTGAAACTTCACGCTTCACGCGTTCTGCAGTTTTGCCAGCAACTAGTTGGACTTGGTTTGCCATCATGCCGCCCCCAGTGCCTGTTCACCCGAGCTTCACAGCTGGCGGGGCTTCTTCTACTCCTTCGTCAGCTGTCGCGACCCCCCAGGCTCGCACACAACATGTAGAAGAACGCCACACAACTCCTGCAAACATCAAACGTTTCTTTGATCCTTGCACTTACCGGCCAACAACCCCTCAGAAGCGGACCGCCTCACCTTCCACACCGAGCTCAACAGGGGCAGTGCCAAAGGCAAAGCTGGCAAAAACAGAGTTGTTAGAGAAGTTCAAGCTGGCAGCCCAACTAAACGGGATTGCCTGGGATGAGTTGGCCGAGCCTAGGCTGAGTCTGCAACAGTTTTTTCCAAATCCCACACCCATCATTACTTCAACCAATGCAACTTTGTTGAAGTGAGTCTACCACACTTTCACAACCCCATCATTACTTTAACCGGTGCAACTGTTTTTCTAAGGACGACATCTCCACTGCTGCTGGCTACGTGTCCTCTGCGCCATCGGAGTCGCATCGTGATGAGGACATGATGGGCACAGACGTGGATGGAGAGGAACCAGATGACTTGGACAAGTTTGAAAAGGAAGTGGAAGCAGAGTTGCAAAGAATGGAGGAGGAAGAAGAAGTGGAGGAGGTGGAGGAGGTGGAGGAGGTGAACTTGGAGGCAACTGAGCGCGCTCACCCCGCCTTTACGCAAACAGCGCAGGCACACCCAGCACTTGCGCAGTTGGCCCCTGCGCCGCCGCCGCATCCCGCCCACCAGCCAGCAGCCCCCGCAGCCCCCGCGCCAGCAAGCCCTGCCCAGCCAGCTGCACCGCCAGCCCAGCCAGCTGCGCCGCCAGCCCAGCCAGCTGCACCGCCAGCTGCGCTGCCAGCCCAGCCAGCTGCGCTGCCAGCCCAACCAGCTGCGCTGCCAGCCCAACCAGCTGCGCTGCCAGCCCAGCCGCCAGCCCAGCCAGCCGCGCCACCGGCGCCGTCGTTGCACGCGCCTGCGCCACCAGCATCCTCGCCGCACACTGCGGCGCCCCCTTCGCATCCTGCTCAGCAAGCCGCCCCGCCAGCCACCCCAGGACCCGCAACACAGACGATGGGTCCAAAAGCACCCAAGATCACTGTGCAAGAAGACCCACCTCCAGCCCACGGACAGACCCAACCTGCGTTCCCCCCAAGCCAGCTTTCTGCCAAAGCTGCCGAGGCAGTTGCGTCAGCGGCGCCAAAGACAGGGCAGAACACAGAAGCCGGACCAAACTCAAACACCCACCGAGCGGAGTACATGGCTTTTCTTCGATCAGCAAGAAACCCGTAACTGGGCACCAACAGCTTTTTGTTTGCGTGTTCGCAACTTTGAAAGTGGAGTTTCAAGAGCTATTGACCCTTCCTAAGAGCAACCAAGGTCAAAGATGGCCAAGACCCTGATCCCCACTTTTAACGGTGGAAATATTTCCCGCAACGAGCTCTTCAAAGTCTGGCTGGAGAAGGGCCGTGATTTTTCCCAGGTTGAGGTGGAGATGAAGCGTCGCTGCGTGCAGAGCAAGTCGCATGGCGAGAAGGAAGTTTGTTGGAGCAGGCGGCAGTTGGAGATGGATGGGAGGTACGACAAGAATGAGGTGGACACCCTTATCGCAAATGCCACTCGGACCGGCCGGTTTATGGACGACCCAAACTTCCCGGGCAACGAAAAGCTTCGCCAATACTTCTTGGTCTTGGAGACTTCGAGGGAAAAACGCAACACCTTTGAGGAAGAGCAGAACCTTCGCTCAACAACACGGACGTCAGCCGATGAAGCCCTTGCCCTGCTCACGAGCGGCGTCTTCACTGAGGACGCTGCGCTGGAGCTCGAAGCTGCCCCTCCTGCTCTCAATCCTGAAGAGCCGCAGGCAAAGGCCAAGGGGAAACCCAAAGCCAAGAGCAAAGCCAAGGCCAAAGCTAGCCCTTCCGCGGGCCAATCTATCCAGAATTCTCAAGGAGACCAGGGTTCCCCACAGAATGCCGAAGAAGTGAAGGAGACCACACCCCTTGAGAAAGCCACTGCTTTGAAGAAGGCAGTGCTTCTTGGCTTTTACAAGTCCAACGGTCTTAGTGTGTCAACCGATGTTTTTAAACTGTCTTCTAACAGTGCTAGAATATCTTGTTCAATGCATCCGAACACTGCTCACCTAGGTTGAAGGAAGCTGAAGAAGCTCGCACAACTTGCGTTGCCATTGAGGGGTTGGAGTGCAGCCAAGAGCTCAGCACGTCTCTACAGCAACACGCAGAGGTGATGACTGAGCTGTATCGTGTGCTCAATAAGCTCACGCAGGCCCAAGTGAATGATCAAAGCGCTTACTCGAAGCTGTTTGACCAAGCGAATACGTACAGCGCTTGGTACAAGGCTCGAAAGAAGGTGGCAAACAGTATGCGCCAGGCGGCCACAAGGGCCGATTAAGCATGTGAGGCTTGGTGGTTCGAGGTGGCATGTGGGAGTCTATTTCCAAACCATATGCAACTGCCTGGTTTCCTCATATAGCAGCCAAGTTCACCATCCGTGGGCAACCGCGCCTCACGCCTAGTTTTGGCATCCAATCTGGGGGCTTGTCACTCGCCTATGGATGAGTGCAGGGCACCAACGCGTGAAAATCAAAATTGGCGCTCGCACGCTCAGCCTACTTGCACGTGGTCAACCCTGGCCTCTCTCTCTCTCTTTCTCTCTCTCTCTTTCTCTCTCTCTCTCTCTCTCTCTCTCTTTTTTTTTATTTCTCTCTCTCTCTCTCTCTCTCTCTCTCTCTCTCTCTCTCTCTCTCTCTCGCTCGCTCTGTGGCGCTGTGCCAGGCCTTCCCCGGCGGCGGATCAAAGCAGATCGGCCTGGAAGCGGGCTGGTGCGTGAGATCTTGTGGGACTTGACCCGCGGGGTGCCTTGTGTGACCGGACGTGTTTTTTCATTTCAAAGCGCAAACAAAAGGGCACCTTTTAAAGCAACCAACCCCCGAAAAGGGTCCCTTCAAAGCAATGATTTGCAACTCGGCAACCTTTCGCAGCAATGAGTCTTGAATGAGGATCTTTTTCTGGTTAACCACCCCCCACCCCTCCACCCAGGTCTGCAAATTCCAAAGCGCCCATAAACATTTGTTTTTAAGCAATAGATCTTCCTCTTCTGGTCAATACCCCTTTTGGTTGCTCATTGAACTTGATTTTTTTCTCCCAAATCAAAAAGAAGCTGAAAACAAGCAACACTGTGTACGCCTGTCGGCAACCCTCTCCATAACAAGGAAAGTGAACGGGCGCCTTGACCCGCGCGGGCTTCTTGATTGGGTCGCGTAACCCTTTTTAATGTTTTCTCACACTTGAAAAAAAGCACCACAGGGCAAAGGGTTCATGACGTATTTTCAGTTCGCACTGGTTCGCTTGTTGATGAGGGTTGCCTGAAAAAATGCTGACGCACGGACACACACATGAGGGGGTTCTGTGAGGGCGCCCTTTTTGGGGTTGGATGTCACTTGAAAGAACAAACAAAAGGGCGCCTTGGCCGGGTTTTTACAGACTACCAAAAGAGCTTTGTTTTCACAGGAGCCGCAAAACGAAGGGTGGCTACTCAGCCATGACCCATGAAATTACCTCCATTTCGTCGCGGGCTCAGGAGATTTGCGTGAGCACGGCCCAACGTTATGCGGCAGCAGCGTATGACGACGGCCTCACGGAAGACACGCTTCGTGCTTTAGCGAGTTTGGCCTGCTGGGGAAAACACCAGCAAAACGTGGAGCGGGACTTCCACAGGTGGATGCCGTACGCGCACGGGTCTCGGCTGACAACCCATTCAACTGTGATCGAAGTTTATGATCCCGACACGGCTAGTGTCCAACAAAAAGAAATCCCAATTTTGTTGGCGTCTGATGTTTTGCATTCTCTGTGGAGTCGGCAGAGTGACAAGCTTTGGGATGTTTGCGTCGGGGTTACCTCAGAGAAAACCTCCGCCTTCTGGACAGCTGCTCAGCACGACTGGGCCTCCGCACATCCAGTGGTGAAGCCATCAGGCTGCGTTTGTGGAGCCTGCGGGTTTTGCTGTGTGCAGTTTTTCAAGTTTACTGTTTTCCATTCACAGCGCCTTTGCAAGGGCTTGAGTCAACCAAGGTTGGGTTTACAACACCAGGCCATCCCAGAGCCTTGGCCAGCTTGTTTGCTTTCTGTGGGTGCTACAAAAAGCAAATCATTTAGTTGATTCTTTCTGTAAGGTCAAGTGGTTCACTGATGGAGCACAGTTCAACACCAACCATGAGCTATTGATTTGGATGTGGAGCTCCACATTGTCCTCAAAGAACTGGAGCACTAAGTTTCCCTTTGCAGCAATTCCGATGCGGTACCTTCCATCCAAAATGCTTAGGACCAAAGCCAACAGGGCAGTGGTGCAGGCCATCAGCTGGGATTGAAACTGGGTAGCGATGTGACTTTTCCACATTCTGAAATGTTACGGGGTCCTTATGTGTTGAGAAGATTCGCCCTAACATCGCTTGTCACAGACATTTGCGCTAAGGTAAGAGCCTCCTGGAGGGGCGCTTTCCTCACACAGATCAATTTGGCAACGCTTTGACGGGCGACCGAGCTCTCAAGGCAGGGGACCTGATCTGCGGCGGCTGGCGCGCTGCCTTTGAATCTTGGACTGGGGATTGGAAAGAGCGTAGCCTCTCGCACGAGTTCGTGAAAAGGAACTACCAAAGCATGCGGATCTGTGACCAGTGCGAGGCTATCAAACCCTTCGCCAAGACCCCTGCAGCATTGCTGCCCTTGGTGCTCTCCAACTTCAGTTTGGACGCCCCGTGGACCAAGACAATCCGAAACCATGCAACGTACTTGCAAGAAACGCCGCCCTCCAACTTAACTCCTTGGCTCGAAGTACCCGGCTTCGACATTGCCAGGGTCAGGTGGGATTCTGCTCACACAATTTTGTTGGGGGCAGGAAAGGACCTGGCTGCAGCTTTCCTTGTTGACCTCGCTTTGCGGCAGCATTAGCTGTATTGGCCGGGGGCACGCTTTGAACAATGACCCAAACAAGCGCTTTTCAACTTTAGGCATAGAGTCTACAAACGCTTTGCCTTCCCATTTTCTCAGGTCGAGCTCCCCATCCGAGCCCGCCTGCGTGCGTGTGGGGCGGCAGAGCTTCGCAGCCTGCAGGGCGTGGTGCTGAGCTGTCAAGATTCCGGGGAGACTGTCATGAACAAAGTTGGAGTGGCCTTTCGTCGATGGTGCAGGAGCAAGAAGATTGAAACCCCGCCATGCACATGGAACTTACACCTCATTGGCCGCGGTGATTCTGACTGCAAGACTGAGTACCCAGTTTTGGATTCCAACGTGAAGGCTTCCCACACCAAACCCATTCTCTTCTTCTTGAGCGAAATTGCGACAGAGATTTATCACCTTTGCAAGTGCCTCCTGACAAGGATTGAAAAGTACTTGACACATGCGCGGCATATTTTTTAATTTGAAAGGCATCCCCCACAACCCAACTGTAACGGCTAAGGTTCTGGGTGCAAAGATCGATCCCTGAGTTTGTGGGGTATGTGCGACTACCTCTGGGTAACTGACCGGCCGGACATCCGATTGGGCGAGGCTCTTCGTTCTCGTGGCTTGAAAGCAGGGGTGACGTGCCTTTCTGCTTATGGGCGGCGATCTGCCCAGTCTTTGTCAGCTGGGCGCTTGAACTACAAAATCCGCCCGAAGTGGCGCTCAGCTTCAACGTAGAAACTTTGTCCTTATGGTTAGTTGTTTGGCGAAGCAAAATGTGTCAATGATTTGTGTGTTTTGAAATTTGCTGAGGCATTCCCTGGCTCACCTGATCCATGCCCTCCAGTGGAGTGATGAAAACTCCAGGCACCACAAGACTCTGGCGGAGGAAGACATGTTGGGTCATTTGACCCAGTTAGCCTCAGCTTGCCCTGGAAGTAACATTTTGGCACGCTTCTTTCAACGCTTTGGGCTGTTCCTGGCAATGCACTGGGAAAGGATCATTGAGGCCAAAGAGGGCATACCGGAGAAAGGCTGAGCCTCCCAGCCATCGCAGCAAAGCTGGCCATTGCTGCCTGTCACCTTTTCGCGCCAGGTGCTGTCTACCTGTGTATAGTGCATGTGCTGAGTCTAACGATTTTGCTGCGCTCTCAAGTTCAAAGGTGCATCTCCGACGCAGAGCCATAGGGGTCGCGCGGCTCGTGCGTTCCATCGCAAACTTCGAGTTGTTTCAAAGCGTTGGTAAACCCATTTAGGGTGGGAGGTTTCTTTCCAATTTCAACTCAACACCAAAAATCGAAGTCGCCCCCCCAGTGGTCCAAGTTCTGTGGGCATTGTTCAACAACAGCCTTGTGTGAATCATTGCTTTGCTTGAATTTGACCATTTAAAGAAACAGTTCCAAGCATGCTGTAGCATGTGGAAAACATGCAGTTTGATTGACATTCAGAACAAGGGGCCCAAAGGAACCAACGACAAAACCAAGTCAAGAACAACTTGTAGACTATGGTGTGGAGCCCGGAGAGCAGTAATTTCTGGCTCAAACAAACATATATATATAGATAGAGCTAGGTTTCTGAGTTTTTTGGGTTCTATGTTTTCTTCAACATTTGGCTCAAAGATATTGTGCACATAGTCCTTGCAGACTTAAGACACAGTGATAAAAGGCTTGCAGACCGCTTTCGCAGGTATTGCAAACCACACCAGAATTTCTAGTTGACCTTGATACGGCTTGGCCTCGCATGCGTGACTGTACAAACTGCGGGCCCGACTAATATGTCGCCGGAGCCTTTGCGACCATATCTCATCCTTGGGGGGCTTGTAACTTGCTCCTCGGAGCGTGCTGGAACCCTATGCGCTTTTTCCGGAAGAGGAGCGTCATGATGTACATCATGAAAATCAGGGCACACACCACGTCGGGTCTGTGGCAAAGTTGTTATACTGTCATGCCATATTTGTTCACCAGAACATGCCCATGTAGCTGGGCACCGCAATCGAAGATCGGAGTTTCCACCTGCCATCCTTGGCGTGAATGCAGTCATAGTAATGGGAAGCAGCTATGTCCGCGTACACTCCGCCGCGGGGTATAGTGCAATGCTGTTGCCGGAGACGAGCAGAGCCACCAATGCACACCGGGCGGTCCGTCCGGATTCCCCCGAACTGCGCTGCAGATTGGATTGCCGCTTCCTGAGAATGGAGGCTGCCCCTGCAGTAAAATCCCATCGGAGGCAACCAGACTTCGTTCCAGTTGGAGCATTCACGATTGGGGAAAGGATGTTCTTGCCACTTTGAAGGTCTGATCAGCTCCTCATCACGCAGGATCTGCATGGCCGCCTGCATATTGGTGTTGTGGGACCAGAAAAATGTCGACTGCGATTGGGTGCGATGCTTGTCCGGCAACAATCGGCGTGGCTCAAATGAGAAGATGATCCCAAAGAGGTTCTTCTGCGAGTTCTTTTTGTCCGCGGAGAAGTGGTGAAACGTCCGTGTGGTCCTGCTGATATATGGCCACTTTTCCTCGCAAATGCCGAGCTGGACGATGAGTTGCTGCGGTAGTGACCGCGGGGAGATCTGGAAGTAGTCAGAAATGTCTCTGACCACTTGATCCGTCCAGCGTCCCGGAACCCCATGTGGTGGCTGAGCAAACGGAAACTCCGAAATGGACTTGACCCGCTGTTCATCTTCGATGATGCTGCGGCGATGCGGCATGAGGCTCCTGTAGACCGACTCCCATGATTTCTTCAACAGCTCAGGTTCAGGAAATACCAAGGCGGCAATCGAGGGCAAGGTGTAGTAGAGGACATCATTCACTACGATGGCAATCTCCTCGATCCGGCACCCAGTGCGCAGCTTGAAGCGATGAATGCCCAAATCAGGCACCTGCCGACGAACTGAGAGAGGCACCAGCGCGATGCGGTTCTCAGAAGGACTGCCATGAGCAGGAGGAAACGGAGGCGAGCGGGGCCTCCTTTGATCGCTATGGGCGCGTCTCCCATCACTCCTCCATTCACCCCAATCCTCCTCCTCATCTGAATGCCCTTGCGGGCCCGGTGTGAGCTGGATCCGCGAAATTCGGGACCGGGGGGAACGCGATCGGGGCTGTCCAGTGAGTGCTGGTGCGTCACGGGACGGGCCGTGGGATTGCACACTTTGCTGGTGTGCTAATCCGTGAGTCCGAATGAACATTTGCATCTCATTGCCGTTGATGAAGTTGGGGAGGTGCTCCAGCGTCACGCGGCTCGTGGTTTGCACTGATCCGTCAGAGCGCAAAAGACTGGTGACCGTGTATTCCGCCATGGTTCTGAGCCAGCTACATGCAAACAAAGCACAATGCATCAACAACTGTCTCAAGCATGCACAAGAAGAGACAGCATGACAAGCTCACATGCAGATTTTGTCCCGAGCGTCACGCAGAAGGTGGGGTTCAAAACCTTTGGCCTCATAAAGGCGTTTGAGAGCGTCGAGCCCATGCTGCTGCTGAACCGCCGGTTGTGCACCGCGTATGATGAGCCACGAGCGAGAAGACCAAGAAGAATAAGTAAACATCTGATCATTGGCACTCCGAATTCCTTTGATTTGGGAGGGATGATCAGGTAGCTGTGGTGTAATAGTTCTGGAGGAAGAATCACATCGATAACCCAGCACTTTGTCATCATGTTGAACCTCAAGCATCACTGGTGGGCGATAAAATTCCAGGGAAAGAAAATTCATGAGCACGGGTGAGTGTGGGGCTGAATCTCGAAGGAGAATGAAACGATTGTCGACGTAGCGCTCATGCCAGATCACACCAATGTCGGGCATGCAAAACCGCAGAGAACTCATTGTTTGGTGCCAGAAGAAATCCTCAACCGTAGCAACCAAATTGCACAACGGTGGCGCGGCTGGTGATCCCATAGCGACTCCTCGTTCTTGGCGGAACAAGTATCCGTTGATCTCGAAGTGACTGTTGTCAATGACAAAGTCCAGAAGGTGCCGGAGATCTTGTTCACGAAAAATTCGAGGGATCTTGGTTTGACGGCGCCACTTTCCTTTGAACATACGGCGTCGATGATCTGACTTTACTTCGTACACTGACCATTGAGAGGAACTGCGAAGGCCAACAACTTGATCGTATCGATGGAGAAGCACTTGCAGCGCCTGGTGGAATCGTTCCGTAGGAATGGACGTGAAGAAGCCTGACAGGTCTTGCGACACCAGGTGGATGTACTCATCAGGATCTGCTTTTGACAGCGCTTCCCACAGCTGCTGGACAAGTTCTTGTACTGGAAGTTGACCTGCAATGTCGGGGAAGGCAGCTTTGGTAAGTTCAAATATGAGTGCACCGAAGACCGTGAGGAAGGGAGCTGCCCATGTGCGAAAGAATGAAATGATGGGTCGAGCTTTCTGCCAGTCCTTGGTCGGCTTTGGGAGGATGCGCGCTGTGGGCAACGGTGCTTGAAGTCGAAGTCCCCATGCATATCGTTGACGTAGGAGAGAAGGTACCGTGGTTACCACTTCAGAGCGAAAGGATGCTGCGGATTCACGGCAAAGCGAGAAGACATCCCCCGAGCAGAATGTCTTCCGCATCAGTATGGCAAACAGGGACGGACAAATCACATGTGCGCGGGAGGGAAAATGATCCGCTGGGATAACAACCCACGAAGACAAAGAAGCCACAGTGCGCTGCAACGATGTCGATGACCAATAAGCCCGATCTTGGAGGTTAGTTCGATGAGTGTCCATTAACTGAGTCAAAACCGGCTGGAGATCTGAAAGGAGACTGGAACCATGTACATGCCAACGGCGAGCAAGTTTGCGAAGTTGCGTGGTGAAACGTTGATGCAATAAGTCGACATCACCGAAATACTGATCCTTCATTGAGGCGGCCATGATTTCAGTGTCAATGTCCGCATTGATGCGAGAAAACTCATCCACCATTACGTGACCATGTGCACGGTGTATATGGTGATCATCGATGTCCAAACAGCGACACGGAAAGGATGTTTCAGGAGTCCATCTGCGCTGCCATGTGCGGTAGTTGTATATCTTGTCGCCCAATGTGGCGCTGCGAGTTTCCACCACCCGGATCTTTGGAATGAAAAGAGAAGGGAACAGATCCCGATGAGAAGCAATCCAGCGTTGTAGCCATGTGCCAAGTAGAGCTTTCCAATTCCGGACATGCAGCGGCGGTAAGAGTAGCTGTGTCAAAGTGGTGGGTGGTTGTAGCCGTCGTTTGCGCAACACCTGGGCGAGGAGTTTCTGCGCCTTGGGGCGGAAGGGCTCGTTGACAAAGACTGCGAGCCGCAATAAGTAGTACAGCTGAGTGGGAGGGAAAGCCGCCGACAGCAGGTCACGCATGACTTGGAACGATGCTCCTGTATTCGATCCCAGCTGATAGAGAATAGAGTAATGGGCCTGAATGTCATCCAGGATGTCAGGTCGTAGTTGCCGTTGGAGATCCGGATGTAGTCGTCGTCGAAAGCGCTTGTGCAAGCTGAGGGAAGTGGGAGACGACAACGAGTGACGTCGAAAATCCACGAGATGTTCCCGGAAGCCCACCTTGCGCAAGATTCTGTGTACCCAGGGCGCATTCAAATGCGGGCGTAGCAAGTATTGCCATTTGCTTTCTTGAACCCACACCGAGGAAACAGGAAGTTTGATTTCCACCGGAACAGCACAGAAGAGCCAGTAAGTATTGGATCTCTTCCAGTAGTGAAGCGCTGGTTCGAAGAAGGCATGCCGTCCACGAAGTAGTTGTAGAAATTTGCGACTGCGTGAGTGTTCACGACGTAGAACATCCTGATCAGTCGCCCCAACATAGTAGGGTGTGTGCCATGGGGAAAGTCGAATGTAGACGCACGGTTGTTGATGATGACCTGGATCGTGTATGAAGTCATAGAGGTCAGGAAATCGCGCCCGCAATGAGCGTAGATGTCGCGTGTCAGCAAAAGTAGAGTGCATGATTTCACACAAGAGAGAAGTCTTGTAGAAGTGAAGGACTTCAAAGAACGGCGGGAAGTAGCCGTGATCTTGTGAAATGAGACGTTGTAAGAAACTAATCAATAAATAGGCAGTGCACCGACATCTGTGAAGCTCATACCTGTTGGCCACGGTGTGCTGAGAGTGTGACATAGCGTGATTCGGAATCTGAAGGGCTATCCGGACCACAACTAAGACTTCGAGGATGAGACCCAGCCACGGCAATTGTGTGATTGATTCGTACTCCTCAGTTGGAATCGACGGTGGTGGTAGTCCAGGAAAACAGTACTGCCAGCACGTAGAGAACATGGTCAACGAGTGTAGAAGGTCGTCCAGCGACTGCCATTGTGCAACATCATCATAGATTCCGCAGCGGCGAAGTTCATCCAACATGGTGAGATACAACCAATGAAATCTACCACAAGGCGGCGACATGAATACAAGCATCACAGACAATCACACAAAAGGCAATGCAAGAACGAGCAAGTACAAGATCAAACTGGTGCAACGCAGAAAATTGACGGACGAGTTTTCACCTGGACTCATCCGTGACATTGTTGCCGCTCCGGGCTCATAAGAGAACGAAGGTCATCATGATGCCTTCTCATCCACAGAGTAGGCGAGCGGTCACGATGAGGTGACTCAATGCCTTCTCAGTGAGTTTGGTAAGATAGCCGGGCTCTAGTCCCCACGAAGCCGCCATCGCCCCGAGAGTGGGTGCGTCGCCTTTCGGCATGCGTTGCCGCGCCTGAAGGAGCTGCGTCGCCATAGAATCTAATGACTTGTTGCCGTTGAGCCGGGACGGGTGATTGGCCCACTTAACCAGCGATGCCAAAGTGGTGGTTGTGGGTGATTGCTTGAGATAAAGGCGAGGTTGGTCACTGGTCCATGTGTAGTACTTGACAACTTCATCCGGCGTGCTGTGCATGGTGAGCAATTGTGACGCCGCCGGTTTGGACGGCGGTGACGACACTCCGTGAAGAGACTGAATGATCCGAGGTTGCACCGCGCTATCAAACGACTTGCCATCCAGGGCCGCTACGCTGGCTGTAGGAAGGGAGCTGGCAGGTCACGAGGATGGTGTGTGGTTGACCGGTGGCGGTGTAACCAACTCTGCATCATCCTTCTGGTTTGTCATCGTGGGAGAGGTCGAAGCGCGAAGCGATGCGGAATACTGAGCTTGGAGAAGTTCGTGCGCACGATTTAGATCATTGTACTTTTTGACCATGTCATCTGTCTGGGTGGCAGGTGCGAGAGAGGTGTGATGTTGCTGAAGAAATTGAAGTACCAAGCTGGCCAAATGGTCGTGGACCTTGATGCGCTGATTGAAGTCATCGATGTTGAGACCCAGCGTGTTGGCAAGGTCCTTTTCCAGGGTGAGCAGGTTGAGTGACTGTGATCTTCGTAGTAGTTTGGAACAGGTACTCCAAAGTAAGGCCTCGGTGCGAGTGCGAAAGCCTTCCCACGTCACGAATCTGCCGTGAGCAAACGGCCTGAGTAGCCAGTTGGTGAGGCCCCCGTGGATAACCTGAACCAGGCGTACGTCCCTAATATCCATGCCTGACATGTCGCGAAGGTTGCCATGCGGAGTGTTGGCAACAGTCATGGGCAGGCTGAAGTTGTAGAGCTGATTGACATCAAACATGCCATCTCCAGGTGTCCAGTCAGGCGAGGGTGTAAGCCAGGCTTTCTGAGGACGAACCGGTAGAGCTGCAGGAGGTCCAGGTGGCGGTGTAGGTTGGGAAGTAGTGACCGGTGGTGGCATCACGGGTGGCATGAACTTGGTTGGCGTGGGGTCTGGAGGGATCGGCATCATGTAGTTGATCGCTGGGTGTTGGAATTGTTGTGTGGGATTGTGAGTCGATTGAAAGTTGGTAGGTATCATCGGAAAGTTGTTGGCAGCGTTGTAGCCGGAATTGTGTTGCCATGAAACCAGGTTGTTCCAATCCATGTTCTCCGAGACCTGGCTGTCATTGTGTTCACGTCGGCGTGCTTTGCGAGCTTGAGGGGAAGGACTCCGATCACGTCTGCGCCGAGTCCTAGATCTATCTCGATCTTCACGTCGAGACATGATGGCACAACAAATGCAACACCGCAACTCAACACTCTTGAGAGGAACAAGTCCGATAAATGCAAGTCCATGCAAGTTCAAGCCAGCAGCCAACGGTAGACCGAGTGAGACGTCGCTATGATCTGACGGCTTTCTTCCCTTTAGTGAAACCTCGTTCCTGGTTAAATGTGAAATTCCGCTGTTCTATGATAAGCACGTTGAGGTCAAATTTTCCGACAGAGCCGGCCCGGGGTCACACAATGGGTACACCCGAGGATTCCCCACGAATGGGGTGTACACACTTGAACTCCAGATGGAGAGTGCTAATCTTTCGAGTACAACTGATGAGTCTCGAGTACAACTGACAAGTCTCGAGTAGGATAAGTTTCGACTCGCGAAGCACTCGGTTTCCCTCTAGAGGCGAAAACGTTACCAGAAAGAACAAGAAGCACAAACAGCGCCGCAACCAAGGGGGCCAAAAGGACATTCAGCAACATCACTTTACACATGCAGGTACGCTGGGATGATCAGTCCCAGTATCACCACCGATGGCAAGTGTCTTCGTTGGCAGGAGACTTGCCATGGTGCTCCTGCCTAGTGCAAATCCAAGCTAATCTCCCCTGCTGCAACGGAAAAAGGTTTTGGTGGCAGGGTTTTCTGCCACTCCGCACACACACACACACACACGAACACCCAAACGCACGCGCTCACGCACACACACACCTTTATACTTCGTACAAATATGTCTCGTTTTGTATAATATCACTCCTATACTAGCAAAATCTGTCACCAGCACCATGGGCAAAATCTTGGCAAGCGCCCACAGTAGCGTCTTACCAGCCCCATCAGTAGCACGAAGGAGTCAACCACAGAAATGCACAGGGTTTTTGGTGCCCCGTACCCGAACTGCGAATTGCCCGTTCGATCCTTGCAACGAAGGTTTTGGCAGAGCCTGTTGGATGTTCATTCTGGTGTTGAACATCGCTATAGAGACACCTGTTGGTTGCCACGCTTTCATTGGTGCTAGACGTAGACAGTGCTAGGGTTTCTAAGGAATCGGCCATGTTGAAGCTATAGTTAGCACAATTCGCCAGCCAAGAAAAAGGGAACCCCGGCAAAGGAGCTTTCATCAGGACATATTTTGGCTACACTGAGTGCCGAATTGCTTTGCGACCATGACTGCTTGATAAGTGACTAGCCTGGTCGTCTGCATTCGTCTGCATTTGCCGATCATGCAATTGTCCTTTTGCACGACTCTTAACTGATCCAAAACTGTGGAAGTTGTGAGATGCGGCTTTCGTAAACAAGGCATTCCTCTAAGTATGGACATGGCAGTTGCTATGTTGTGCTTGGAGTGGTGGCATATAGCAGAGTGGTCTCACTTATGCTTGGATACGTGGGTTATAAGTATGCATCCCACAAAGAATCTAGTAGATAATGGGCATCAAGACTGATCTTTGCATTTCGAGCCACCGAGGCTGCTCTTTCTCCAATACTAAAGAAAGCTGACGGGAAACTGTGGGGGAGCTGAACGGGGTCCTGGATCAATCAATCAGGCTTGTTGGGGATAGCATCCCTGAAAGTGATCCAAATTTCCACTGAAAGGAACTTGCATCCCATGAAAATGCACCAGACCTTTGTAAAGTTTGTTGACCCATTGAGGTGTGTGGGAGCATCCCAAAATCTGGTGCCCTTCATGATGAATCGCTTTGCCTCTGGCTGTTGGCCTCATGACAAGCTCCCTGACTCACCGGCCAAACGCTTGCGCCTCAGCCGTCACCATGTCGGGCGCATAGGAGGCGCTCTGGACCGGGAAGATCTGCGCATGGGGGGAACTGGTGGGTTGTCAAACATATTCGGAGCCCTTATTTTTAGGCGGGTCCCAAATAAACCATGGCCCAAGTAGGTGGCTGTGTCCGCGGAAAGCCGCAGCATCTGAGGGTCACCACAATCGAAACTCGGCAATGGACTCTTCGCGACAACGTCGCCTCAGCTCAACAAAATTCATTCCGGAGCTTCACTCAAGGAACTGCAATCTTGCAACACATTCAAACCTTGCTGGGCAGTTCGACGGAGTACCGAATTCTGAACCCGGTAGCGCAGTTAGTGCTCAATTCCCCATTATAGCAAAACAGTACTCCTTTGTGCGCAAGAAAGCAGGAGAAAGAGTGAGCAGGAGAAGAAGCAGAAGGATCAGGGAGCAGAACAAGGAGCAGAGAGGAAGCGGAGGAGGAGGACGCAGAACCGGGCCGGCAGCACGAAACATGCCTGAAATGGGGTCCCTAGCACAAGCAAGTCCTCCTGAAAGCGGTGGTGGCCGTGGGAACTGCAAATAGCATAGAACACAGTAAATTGTAACCAGCCTGCCACCTCCCCTTGTTTTTGCCCCTTTGAGGCCTGTAACCTCAAATGCCACCTGATGTTTAACGAGTTTACACGCACTGATACGAAAAAGAAAGTCCCGGCGGTACACAAAAGCCACCTCTGAAAGCGGTGTCGGCTACGGCTGTGAGGCGAAACCTGTGCCCCATGGTATTTAAGCGATTCCTCAACCTGTTGTCGAGTCTCCGTCAGCCTAGTGTGGGTCTCGGAGCGAATCGCATGCACATCGCCCATGAAAGGATCGACTTCCTTTGGGGATCGACTTCCAAAAAAAGAGTCCAAATGAGTCCCAGCTGTTTGAGTGCCGGCCACTAAAATGGTCTTCCCAAAGGTCCAAGCCCAGAAACTCAGGGAGTGAGTCAAGTACAAAGCCGACCTCAGGGATCTCATCGTTCACACAGTCGCAGACTTCCTTCATCCAGCCGTGCTTGTCTTCTGCTTCCCCGCCTCAAATGAAGCAAGCAAACGGAATCCGCCAGGACAAACAGGGGGCCCCTCCCCTGTTGAAAGTGAAGGGTTCACTTTGGAACCCCCGACTTCAACCAGGCTTGGCACTCCTGGGTTTTTCTATGCTTTGCCCATCCAATGTGATCTTTCCCGTCCCAAACCGGGCGCCGGGCACTGGATTGCAGTGAGCTGGCTTCGCAGCCCGGAGATGACATCCTTGGCAGTTCAATGGATACTCCCCAGATTTGGGTAGAACCCAACAAACCATCATTACTTAGGTCTGACTGAAGGCCAAGAGCCTATACGCAGATTGACATGGACTCCGACGCAGCATCGTTTTGGATTCTAGATCAATCTCCTTGTGGCAAATGAATGGACTCCTCGTTTTGGGTTCTATGTTGATTTTCAGGAGAGCATGCAGCTGTGACAAGCGCCCACGAATGATTAAGCATCGCGCAATTCGGCTTGCACCATACCCTTAAACAGTAATTACCCTGTTTGGAACGAAGATCCTTTTGACTGCCATCCACAGTTCGTGGGGTGCAGCGTCCGAAATCAAGCACTTCTAATGTGATGGACCATCTAGAGTACCAGATCACAAATAACGCAAGGGGACTGGAAGACATCTTTCAGCAGCGCTGCTGCTCATGCACGATTGTGTTGTTCCCTGCCCATATGTTCAATCCCCCTGATGTTCAAGCCAAGCTGCGAAGTCTTCAAAGTCGAATGTCTTCTCACCAAAGGTGATAGAGTTCACCTTAACCACCACCGCCGCGGTGCCACACATACCTAAATGGCTGACCGACATTGATTCAAGCTGGCAGTGAAAATGCAGACTGGCTGGCTTGCAGCGGAGATGACGCAAGAATACTGCGGCAAGAAAGCACAAGAGCAATTGCGCGTTGCTGTTCCTGGGAAATTGATTCCGAATGTGACGCTAGGCAATCGTGTCTGCTTAGCTGCTTGCATACCTCACGGATTGAATTCACGAAACGAATGGCGCAAGGAACAATCTAAATACCATGAAGCGTACTTAACAAAGACCAGCCTGGCTAAGTTTAAAACCAAAGAAGCTCCCTCCCCAGCAACCAGCCATAAAACACCAGTCTGGGCCGAGCCCGAGCAGATCCAGCATATCAGCCTACCATGGACTCTGCTCCTAAGCCTCGCAACAAGACAGCTTTAAAGTGGCAGCAGCATGAACACAAACTCTCTGGGACCAAGGCCCGGTTTGTCATTTCTTGCAGAACCCGGTTTGTCACTTCCTGCAATCTTTGACATACTGAACAGGAGCTCCGAGAAAAAAAAAAACACGGTTTGATTTCTATTCGGGAACACACCCACACAGAGAGAAGCCAGGAGTTCCACACTTCCTTTGCTCCAAGTCCAACATGCTCAGGTTGAGGGTTTGAATTTCGGAAGCCCTCGGGTCATGGTGGAAAACATACCTTTCGGTGATACCAAAATCGGTCCCGCAGGGACCTACCTTGGAACCCAAATCACAACAAGTGGCCCTATATCTCCCCACTTCCCACAACCATGCTTTACAGACTGGATTTGAAAATCGCCGTGCGAGGTGCCAACTTCCTTGAAGTTCTCAATCTCTTTCTCAAAGTCAATGGGCCGCTCCTCCACAATCATGCCGCGATCTCTGGCCAACTGCTGCAACATGATGTTGGTGGTCGACTGCAAAATGGTGTCGGACTTTGGGGTCACGTAGCGCCCATCCTTGCCAAAATCAGATTTCAATCTCGCGAAGCAACCCCTTGTAAACTCAAAGCACGTGTTTCATTGGCGTGTTCTTGCCGAAATGAGTGCATGCCCGCAAAAAAACTCAGGATTGTTCCAAATACCCTTGTGGCAAGGTGACATAAGTAAGGATACCAAAAGGACCCAATGCCAATGTTCTACCACTGTGATTTCGGCGTTGCCTTGTTCGGAGCTGCCTTCCATAATCTCTCACTACACTCAGATTGGTGTGCTCTGCTGCCATCCAAACGCGGTGCAAGCACATGTTCTTTCTGCTGAACTAAGACATGGGAACGTGCCGGAAGGGACGCCCAATTTGGTTGATCAAGAAACCAACCGGAAATCAACCATGAGCAGAAGTCCTGTTTTGACACCCAGCAACAATGTTGGGACTGACAACACACAATGCAGCAGTTAAGCTTGGATGAGGAAGTCACCCATGCTGCATGATGCTCTACCAACCTCCGGGCCCGAGCTGTGCACTCCAAGCTTGGATCTGTGGGCAATTCAGTCTTGGAATCATGCACTAGAAGCTGTGTAGCATTGGTAGACAACATAGAGCTTATTCCATCTGCTGAACTCAATGTGCAACCTGAATTTCTCAGTCCACTCCCAGTCCAACATGTAAACTCACGGGCCTGCAGCCTCTGGCCTTCCACTTAGCACGCAAGTTCCCTCTGGTTTTGATCGAATATGTGATTGTCTCCCTTCCTAGTCATGCCACTGCATGGGGGGTGCAGGAGGTTTGCCAACAGAACAAAGAATCCCTTGATATCTATCAGCGCAATCAGGCCTTAACATGTTGATTGTACTTTGGTTCGGCCATGGTGGGGGAAGCCCGAAACGGCTGTGGCTCAAGAATAGGTAACCCCCACTTTCTAAGAACACAACCTTCATTTGCACTCTCCCTTCGGCGGGATTGCTACTCCCGTACTCGGTGGATCACGCCTTGGTGATGCCCACAAAGTTGCACACCGAGAACTCCTCGATGTACCTCTTCTCCTTTGCGTCCAGGTAGAGTGTGGTGTTGTACCCGTTGCCGTGCGCCTCCCCAAGATCCAAAAGATCCGAAAGGCCCGATGAGCAAGGTGAGCTTCGAGCGGAAACCAGTAAAACCAAATTGAAGGGCTCGGGTTCAAGGCAACCAAAAGCGGCGACGAAAAGGCTTTCTATTTGGGAAAGGGCCACTCCCCTTAGGACCAAAGGAAATTTCCAAGCACAGAATAACACATGCGCAGGTGCCACGTGCCAAACAAGTCCAAACACCATGTGACAGGATTGGGGTTTGATGGCGTTCAAAACTTGTAACATAATTCGCAATTGAAAACAATTCAGCCCATACACATGTGACATGCATACATATCTGCTATGTATAGACAGCTAAAACATGTACATATATATATATGTATATATTATATAATGTGTATGTAAGCTAACCAAACGGCACCACACAAGCAAGCGACAACTCTTTTATCCAAGCAATGTGTTGGTGCCAGGGACTCATCTTCCCCTGTCAGATGTCTACGGCTGGGTGGGCCCCATGGGCCACCCACCACAAACTCTCAAAAACTGAAGAAAGGGTGTGCAGACTGATAGCGCCCGCCCCTGGGCCGGGGCCAGGGGCACCCAGGCCACAGGGGGGTCTGCCACCAGGGGAAGTGAGTCACCCACCGGCTCCGGTCACGGGAGCATGGGTGGGCCCACGCTAAGATCAAATGCATCTCCATTCAGGAGACGCGGGAGAAAAATGAACTCCTCGCAGAGTTCCTGTTTAGGAACTCTGTGCAAAGGGTCGAACCCCGAGAAATCTGGGGTGCGTCAGCTCATCGGCCCACTGGTTGAATTCCCGGGGCTCAGGATAGCCGCGGTGTAGGGCTTCTTGGATCCAAGATTGAGCATCGCCATGACGTTGCCCTGATTGTCACTGCCCACCGGGAGTCGGACCCGGGAGGACAGAGGGCCTTGGTGCGTGAGGATCATGTTACAGAGGAAGAGCGTGCCCAGCATTTCCAGAGCCGCAATCCTCCGCTTGGGATCCCCATTCTTGAATGCCCACGGGTACTCCTCCACGTGGATCTGCTCGTGGAACCAGTACACCTCCTTCTTCTCCGGCTCCACTTTGTTGGAGCACCAGCCTCCCACAAATGCCAGTCCTTCATCCGAGGCGCTAGCATCGCTGCAACCCCACCAAGAGGACTTCGGCAAGTAAGGGGAGTACTGGACGAAGGGCGTGTTGAAGAGGAACCGCAGCATGAACGCCAGCATCCTGACCACCTTAGGGGGTTTCCCCACCGTGGTGGTGGCCATTTTCCAGGCCCACAGTGGCTGAAGCATCGACTTCGCCAGCGGACATGGAGGAGTTGCCCATTGGATGCGGCCCAGGGTTTTTCGATGTGCTTTGAGTGCATCGCCTGCCCTTCCACCATGATCTGCAAGACCTCCATCACCAGGATGTGTTTGTTGGCGGCCATGAGAACCTGCGGGATGTTCGGGTGGACCACGAAGCCCAGCCACGTGTTGACCTCCGCCAAATGTGTCTTCTTCCAGCTAAGCGGGGTGCCCAAGGCCAGGAGTGTTGCCAACAGCGCCACCGCCAAGTTCACTGCCCCCTTACTGCGAAGCAGCCACAGGAAGTCATCCACAAAGACGAAGTTCCAATCCACTTGAGGGAAAAGTGCGTAGAGGACCCTGAGTAGAAGGGCTGCCAGGCGTCCCCAGTAGGATTGGGCACTGGCCATGCCGTATGCCTACCTTGTTCACCCACCATTCTTCCCCCAGTGAGGCCACCTGGAACCGCCAAGGAAGGACCTTCACTCTCCGGTGGGCCTTGGTGACGTCCGCCTTGAGCAGCACCCACCTGGTGCCCGGCTCCGGCCATTGCCAGCCCTTGGGTGGAGGTTTAGCGACCTCCCTCTCGGGGCCGAGCCGTCGTCCTTTCCACCGTCTGGTTCCTGATGGTGTCATTGGCCCCGCCCACCGAGCCATCGTAGATGGTGCGGATCTTGTCCCCTTCGTCGATGCGCCTGGGCAAAGATCCTCCATATTGCAGCCACAGCGCGCTGCTGCCTCTACCTTGGTGAGAGGGCCATCTACCATGCCCATGGGGACCTCCTCCAGGAATGTGCTACGGATGAGCTCACTGAAGTGATCCGCTGAGGGGTAGTTACCCCGGCCCGTGGGATGAGGGAGTTCCTGCAACTCCGGCTCCTCCCCTTTTAGCTCCTTCTTGAGTGGCCAGATGCCCGGCGAGACTAGGGTGGGTCCGTGAATTTCAGTGGGACCCCTTGTTCCAGATCCCGAGGAAGTCCTGAATGTTCATCGCCAGGCTGTGCAAGATGTCCAGGAAGAAGGGTTGGCCTTCCGCTGGTCGGCCTGCCCCTGGCGCCAGGATCTCCCTGATATCTTCCAGCAGGTGTGACCCGTCCCCCAACGAGAGCGACTCCTGGAGTTTGTCCCCCCATGGCGACGTGAGGACACAGATCTTGGCCCCCAGCGCTGCTGCTTTGGACAATGGCCGAGTCCACGGGGCCAGCCTGAGGGGGCGCTGTTCGAAGGCCATCTGGAGGTACATAACCTTGTCGGAGAGATTTGGGTCGTGCGTGATCGGCAGGGTGGTGGGCCGATCCGAGATCTCCATGGGGCACCGTGCCCCCCGGCCTCAGCGCCTCCAGGACGGGTCCCGCTCTGCAGAGGATGGCCGCTGCGAGACCCTGCATCATCTGCTCTGGGTACCGGCTGAGGTCACTGGAGTTGAGCTTTTCCCCCCTGGGGTGAGCTCCGTGGTTGCATCGCAGATCATGCCAATGGTGAAGGGGAAGGTCCGTTGACAATGTCGTGGACTTCACTACCACCTGGCCCAGGCGGCACTCGTCAAACTTGATGAGGGAGTGGTGGAGTGCGTTCGCCCATTGAATATAGGCCCGTGTGACCCAGATCGATGAGCACCTCGCTGCGCTCGGGCTCTTGCTGCACTCCATTGGGTCCATCGGGTGCTCCAGGAAGGAGGAGCCCACCTGCGGGACCGTTCGTTGACCTAGTCCTTGGTAGGCCAGCGAGGTCAGGTACATCTGTCGGAGCATGAGCACGCTGTCGTTGTCCGTGTCCTCCCTTACCCGGGGCTCCAGGTCCTCCAAGCCCTACAGGGTCTGCTCCGGGCGGGCCTCCCGGTTTGGGGAACCATCTCCACGTTGTGCAGTTGGGGCCGCCCCCCACAAAGGCGACCTTGCCCGCCATGGCTATGGAGCACATTGTAGAGTATGGCTCGTCTCCCAGCATGTCATGTCCAAGATCGCCACCCTTTCGCCTAATGTCCACTGCCTAGGCGTCGTCCTTCCCAGCGTGCAGCAGGATGAGGGTCGGCTTCGACGACTCCGGCACCAGTCGTGGCGTCCACCTTAGTCTGGACCTCAGTCTTTCCGGGGTGTCTTGCATCCAGGGGAAGGTGGGGCTTGTCCCCCCTGGGGTTTCCGTGTGTCCTTTGTCCGACCCACTGGTCGTCTGGGTCTGGGCTTGCTGCTTGCCCTGACGGTTCTGCCCGCCCTTGGAACGCCCCTTGCTGGGCGGATCCCCACCTCTGCGTCTCTCTGCAGGTTCTTCCCACTGCCTCGGTGGGTGCGGGGGAAAAGGGTGCTTCCGCCCTTCTGGAGTGCTCTGGCTGGATCCACTCCCTTTCTTCGGTGGAGGGGCTTCCGGGGCCGGTGGCACCTCCCACCTGCGGCCGTCCTGCCCCAACTCTGTCTGCCTTCCGCTGTGGCTCTGGTGGGATTGGCTCTCCCCCGCTGCGTGGCACCCTGAGTGGCCTCCTGTCACTTGGGGAGGTGTGGGCATGCCTGTGGCACATGCTTCGCTGGGGGGGCATCACACACCCACCCATCCTTCCTGACCGGGCAGTTGTGGGATCGACCGCATGATCCAGGGCATTTGTTGTGAAGGTGATGATCCCTGCAGTACGCCACCCCTTTGGGATTCTTGAAAGCCCAGTGGTCTGGCCATGGGGTCGAGGAGGTGTTGGGGGGCTTCCCTTTGCCGCCCTTGCCCTTCGGCTTGGAATGGGTAGCTTCCCCCACTGAGTCTGCCACACCTTGGGTGCCTTGCTCTTGCTCTTCCCCTTCGTCGGCGCCCTGTTGAGGTGCTCATAGACCTCCCGTTGCCAGAAGAGGAAGTCGCCCCTGATGTTCTTGAGGGCTTCGGAGAGAGTGGTGCCCTGGTGCACCATCTCGTGAATCTTGCGCCATGCATTGCGCTCTGCAAACAGCAAGGTGGTGTCGCTCGGGGGAGGTTTCCTGCCGGCTATGTCCTCCCCATAGAACCAGGCATACTAGTCATCCAACTCCTCCTTGGTGACCCTCAGGTTGCCAAATTGCGGCAATGCTGCCGTGCACATCAGGAGCGTCGTCCTGAAGGTTAGGTGCAACCGTTCCAGCTGGCGCCGAGATGCAGGGTGGCTCCTCACCTCTTCTTCATCCTCCCTGTCCCAGCCGTCCACCGTGATCTTCTTGTGGGTGGATGAAGGGCGTTCCCCTTCTTCCGGGAGCGCGCTCACGATGTGTTTTGCCGGGATGTAGCCCAATTCGCCCTTGGCAATCATGCGCCATTGCTTCTTGAGGTAGCCATCACTACCCTGGAATTCCAACCTCGGCTTCGGGGCCCCATGCGTGGCCACATAAGCATCTTCCAGCTGGCGCCTGTCACACAGGACTTCTAAGAGAGCCTTTATCGGGCCCGCATGGCCCGCCGGGTGGTCACCCTGGTTGCCCCCCCTGACCAAGTTTGCTGCCACCCGTACTGCCTGAAGGAGGCGCATTGCCGTGAAGGCCGAGGTCTGGGCGTTGAATCCATTCTCTCCATCCTGGAATCCCAGGTCCCGGGGACCATTTCCCTGGCCGCAGCCGGGGTGTTCCAGCGATCCGCCAGGTCTTCCACCGTGACGTAGCCCGATGCGCCCAGTGCCGCTTGGATGACCCAGGGGATTTCCTTGCCCACCAAGATGGCCGCCAGTGGCTTCTGCAACTTCGCCACGTCTTCCTTGATCGCGGCTGGACCTCCTCCGGTGGTTTGGCGGGCGCCGCAGCCATGACCTCTTACCTTGGTGTGGGTGGGTGGGTTTTCAATCAGCTTGGGTTCCAGGAACCCAGAGCAATGCTTGAGCGCAGTCCGGGATGAACACTCGGAATGAGTGCCACGTCAGCGGCTTCACCAATTTCAGGGTCACTCCCCGACGGAGAAGAGCATCCTTGAGCCATCTCAGAGCCCTTTCTGGTGCGGAAGGTCTCGGGATCAGGGCGAAGTCTTTGCTCACTGTCGGGAGCAAGTAGTCCATGTCCTGGAATGCCTTCTCGGATACCAATCGCCGGACCGTGGCCACCCAGGTAGTCCACCAGGGGATCCCCGTGAAGCTGTACTTCAAGGGGACCGGGTTGCGGTTGATTCGTGCTGCTGAGACCGTCTTGGTCTGCCAGGCCTTCAGCTCCACGGTGTTACTGGTGTGGATCAGGTCCTTAGGGTGAACATGCTGGAGGCCATTGAAACGAGCGCTGCACCCTACTTGGAACCGGGCGAAACCCAGGATGAATGCGTCCAGTACCTTGTGTCTGCTCCTCCCCGGGGCCGCCTGCGTACCGGGGTGGGATCCAGGTGATCGTAGCCAGCCCCTTCCTCCAGAGCCCATATGACCTCTTTGCTGGGGACCACCGCCTTGCGCTGCGGCCGGGTGACCGTGTCCGTGAGTGCCTCTTCCAACGAGCTCTTCTTGGACTTGAGGCGATGGAGCTCGTCTATCTTCAGCATACCGAAGGTCTTGGAATACAATTTGAGGGTGTTCCACACCTGCCGTAGCTTGTACGGGGTGGCCTCCTCTTCGGCGAGCTGGTTGAGGAGAGAGCGGACATGTCGTTCCTGCCAGATCACCGTGAAGCCTCTCTTCCGGAGACTCTCGTAGACCAGGCAATGCTGCCTGAGTGTCCGGAACCTATTGTCCCCCAGGAGGTCCAATGCCTCCTTGCGGAAGTCCTCCCCCAGGATGTCCTGCAGAGCCGTTCCGCCCATTTCCCGCACATATGGAGTTCCAGCGCTCGCTGGGTCGTGGGCTCCATTTCCCTTATTTTGCCCGGGCGCCAGTGCCTCCACTTCAGAAGCTCCGGTTGTTGGAGTGGGGGTGGGTCATCTCGTGAGAACCACCTCAATTGGTCCTGGCGGTCCCATTCATTCTCCAGCGGGGAAAAGTCCTCGCTCGGCTTGCCATCCGCCATCGCCGGAGGAGGAACCATATGCTGTCCCACAGGTCGGCCAGGTCCGCCGCGGACAGAGGCTGGGGAAGCCTGCCTGCCGCCGCCGCCACCAGGCCGTTGAAGTATTCCGTCGGGACCACGTGGGCGTCTTGTCCTACCGGAATGCCCGAGAGTTCCAGGAGCTGAGAAAAGCGGATTGCCGGCTCTCCGCCCAGCTTCCTCCCCTCCTCCTCAGTGCCTTGGCGCAGGCACATCAGGACCAACAGCTCCCCGTCCGTCTGTCTCGGGGAGAAGGACTCATCCGCCAACGTGTCCCATAGGACCCTTGGAATGCGGTCCCAAAGGCGGGCGCAAAAGAAACTTGGTAGATACCCTAGCCATGATGAAAAAGGGGGTTTTGAGCCTCCTATCGAACCGCCGGGACCCAACCGCGGCACAATGCATGCATGCTCCAACCTTGCAGAATGCAGAGTGCAGAAGGAGCAGGCAGGCCACACGCATCCCGACACGTCCCCCCCAAAGTCCCGAGATTTTAACAGGGAGAGGGGGGAGCGCGACCCAAAATCAACCCCCCAGAAACCCCCCAAAAGCATGGAGGGGGAGACCGACCAGGTGGGGGATTCCCCAAAACCTCAAGGGGACCTCAAGGAAACCATGAGTCGGCCGCTGCATGTGGCCTCATGGTCGAGGAGATCAAGCTGCCGTGACGTGGCTCCACTGCCATGCCACCGGAAAAACCCACGTGCGCCACCAAAATGGAATAAGAGAGGAAACAGTGGTGAAAACCGAACCCAATAAGGAAGACATTTCCCCCCCCCCGGAGACGGGGCCAATGGCACCCAAGTCCCGGGAGGAAGAGATCACACGACTCCCACATCCGACAGGGTTGTGAGACAAAACCTAGCGGCTCCCTCCCTTCAGGATCGCCTCCTTCGCCACCGAGTGGATTGCCGCCAGCCCCGACTTCTCCGGGTTGCTCAGGATGACCGACCACAAGGCCGTGGAGACATCCTCCAGGCCGTTCGAGGAGCTGAAGCGCATGCGGGGGGTGCTCGCGCGCCCAGGACCAGCCGCTCATCCCTGGGAGGCTCCGTTGGCTCCACCCTCTTGTAGAACTCCATCCGATCGCGGATCCACTGATTGTACAGCTGCTCCGGGGGCTCGTCCATCACCAACTGCAAGCAGGTGGCCTTATCCCTGTGCCACCCCGTGATCTGGAGCAGCCTGGTCCCCCCGCGGCTCGCCTTCCAAAAGCCCTTGCAAAATCTGCACATATAGCCCCCCGTGGTCTTGAACTTTTCCTTGCTCACCACTTCCCAGGCACTGATGCTTGGCAAGACCAAGCCACACTCCACGGAGCCCCAAAACACATGCTTCGCCTCCTTGGGGAAGTGACGTACTTTTGGCCCGCGACCGCCGTCACCGTGGCCGTGGTGATGGGCGGGTACCGCCTGGTGCCCTGGTCTGGGGTGCGGAGCGTGGTGTCTGCCCCCCCCAGGACCTTGGCCTTTGGGTGCTCCCCCCCCCGGGGCCAACGGCAACCAAGGGGGGGGAGCAACCCAGCTGCCGGATGAGGTCCTGGGAGTAGCCCAACCTGTCATACAAGGCCCCCGCTGCCTCCTGCGGGACCTGCTCGACCCAGTCGTGGACCACATTGCAGCGCCAATTGACCTTCACCTCCACCATCGACGACTTGCTCAGGCCCGCCACCAACTTGGTGTAGACCGAGTCGAAGGCCTTCAGCGAGGCCAGCGGGAGGGATGACCCTAAAATCATGATACTACTAGGCCGTCCACACAAATGAAGATGTGGTCGACACACGCAACTGTGAGGCAAGTCAAAAATACCCCACCTTCACCCCGACGGAGACAGCATCCGCTATGGCAGACCACACGGCTTGTCAAACACGATTCATAAAAAGAGACATCACGCGGCAGAAACGAGCCAAAGTTGCCACTCACCGATGACATCAATCTGGGTGGAGACCCATTGAATTGGTAGCATACACACCGGGTGGCAGAATGACACAGCCGCAGCTTAAGTGAGGGCCCTGAGGGGATCTCTCTCTGGACGTGAAGATGGAATTATTCAGTTTTGCGCGGGCCCGCAGCAGGTATCTCTGCTGCCACACATGTCAATCCTCCATGCCGAGATCCTGGTCTCCTGGGCACCAATGACCTTCTGAACTCAGCGAGGATGTGAAAGTCTGCAGCTCGTGCTGCCGAGACGGATCTTCTGGCCCAAGACGGATCTTTTTACCTCCAGCCGCCCTTTCTGGCCAACCACCCCGTACACGACAATGACTTGAATGCACATACTACCCATCGCACTAACACTTCATAAGTCTGCCAGCTTGCACCATGTCACTATTCCACACGTGGTGGAATAAACCACCCACTTGCAATCTTTCAACGCGTCATGACACCCTTATCATCCCACCTGTACAACTGCCCAGTTTAACCAGCGCTGAAGTGTTGTTAGGTTCCACCATCATTAACCACGCACCCCTCGGTTTACTTTGAGGTGCATGTTGAACCTATCCACGAGCTGCAATGGACACTGCCCGCTACGTGGGCCGATGCTTTCCTTGACACGGGTGCTCTTCGATTGGAATACGAGTGTCAGACTCAGCTCAGCTGCTTGAACGTGTCCAACCAAAGTTGAAATTCTTTGCCGCCAAGAATGTCCCCATCTCCTTGAAGATGTAACTCCACTCCTCCTTGCTGTGCGGCTTGGGGATGCCCAGGCTCTCCAGGAAGGGCACCGCCTCCTTCCTCATCTGGATAATGTTGCCCATCCACTTGTCCGAGGTCGAGCCCTCCGCATTGCGGCCCCGGCGTTGCGTCTTCACAATCAACGGGAAGGTGGTCCAGGCCGAGTAGATATACTTAAATGCTCCTTGTGCAGCCGCCTGGCCGAGGCCTCCTCCGCATTCGGCTCCCGCTGCTCCCGCAAGGCCTTATGCAGCTCCTCCTTCTTCCTGATCGCCTGGTCCACCTGGGGATGGTAGAGCTCGAAGCTCTAAGCCTCCGCCTCTTTCAGGGACCGCTGCACTTTGACCCGGATCTCCTGGCTTTCCCGGACCTTCATCGCCTCGTCATCCGCCTCCATGGACAGGATCTCCTGCCGGATGTCCACCCGCATGTTAAGCGGGACCGCATCTGCCATGGTGATCTCATCAGCCGAGTCCGTTTTTGGAGGGGCTCTCCCCAAGACCGTGCCGTCCACCAAGTTGCGGTCGGCCTGTGCCAGGGTACCACCGGGGCCAACGGCACCCAGGCTTCCCCATTCCCGCTGCTGGATCCAGATTTCTGGCCACCCCGTTCCGCATGCCTTGCACATGAACTTGTAGTCGGAATGACCTGCGTCGAGCCTGTACATGCGCTGGGTGCCGATACGCCTTGTTCCTCTGGAACTGCGAAGCCCAGACCTCCTCCTGGCGGAGCTGGATCTTCATCGGGACGTACGCCTCCAAGATGCGGATCACCAGGTCCTCCGTGAGGTTCTTCCCAACAAACTTGTAAAACAGGGAGACCGCCTCCTCCACCGTGATGTCTCTCAGCAAGGTGGCCGCCGACGCTGGAAGGACTGGAAACAAGTCCGGGAGGTCCACCAGCTTGAAGTACCCAGGTTTTCCGTCCACCGGCACCAAGGTGACAGGTTTGTTGGCCTGAGACGTAGCCTTCTGAGAAGCCGCCACAAAGCCCTTCAGTCTCTTCGTGGGTGGCGTCTGCGCCTCCTCCGGTGGTGTGGCCCGCTCCGTGCCGTCCGCATCCCCCAGGAGTCGGTGTGGCAAATGCCACTTGGAGACGCTCCAGTGCACTGGAGAGGTCATTCATCACATCGGTCGCCGAAGCTGACGGGGGGGGCCTCGGGCTCGTCCAAAACCAAGCCGGCCGCCACTGCCGCCTCCCGTGTGCGAATGTCCTGGGCCTCCTGGCTGGCCATTTCAACCTCCTCCACGGTGAGTGTCTGGTCCTCAATCAACTCAAAGGAAGGTGCCGAGGTTGCCGAGGAAGCCATTGCTTGGTCGGGGTTAAGTTCCAAAATGCAAAAGATCAAAGTTTTTCAATCAGCTTGGGTTCCAGGAACCCAGAGCAATGCTTGAGCCAAAATGGCACATGCCATTATGGTCAAGCATTCCACACACAGTTCATGTTTCCACATGCGTTTCAACATTAACAAAATATACATATGTATATTATAGCATACACAAAAGCTCGCTGGGGCAACAAGCAAACCCTTTCAGCGAGTACCACACAAATTTGGCAAACCCACCTGGTGCACTGGGGAGAGGTCGGCGGCGTAGTTGCCCGCTGCCTTCACAGAGCCAAGGCCCTTTGGGGCGGCGCGGTCGTGGTTGCTGCTCACCAAAGCCTTGCGCCAGGTATGGAAATGATCATGAACCAGAGGAAAGAGGAAAGTTGTCTTGCGGCACCTGCCAATCAAGTTCCATGTTAGTGGGTGGGAGGGTATGTTGAATTGACAAATGGCTCGTTGTTGCCAAAGACTTGTGGGCTGCAAGCTGTCCCGGCAAACTTCTTCACGGAATTGGAAAGCTGCGCTCGCGTCCGTTAAGCTTGGCGTGGTTCCGGAATGAAATCAAGGCGGCACGTGGCAAGCCCTTGGTGGAACCGCGAAGCACATCGGTCGAGGATCGGAGGCGCAGTCGGCAAAGATTAAGTGAGCCGCTATCACACGGCTATCTGAAGGCCGGCGAGGCTCACCTTGAAGCAAAGCTCTTCTATGGTAGTGGGGCCTGTACACTGAAAGCATTCATGGAGTGTTCATCAAGAGACCTACTCTTGGTCATGACGATATCTGCGCTGAAAAGAACCAAGCCCATGCAGCATTTGCGAGCGAACCCTTGCCGTGTCTTCTTGGCAACTTTCATTCCGGCACAGCCCTTCGAAGTTGCAGCTGCATTTGGGCCAAGAGTGGACCGAGGGGCGTTGAGAGGCACACTCGCGAAAGGCCCCTGTCCAAGGTCCATGCGGACATAATAAAACCAAACACTGACAGCAAAAACACACTAGCAAGGGGTGGCGGTTGAACAATGAAAGTTGTTACAGCCTGTCGAGAGTTGCGTGCGAGTTCTGCCCAGTGCATGACGCTTTCCAGGGGTAAACTTGACGGCAACAAATGCAGCCCCCCATGCCCTGCACTACCCCAAACCCGTAATCCACAAATCGATGGCTTGATCCGCAACAACAAGCACGTCGTCGAGGCCCAAAATCCTGACTCATCTGACCCATACCCATGCCAAGCACCTGTGCATAATGCACTTACATCAGCCTGGCAGTGTAAAAACAGGCAATCTTAAAGCCAAGTATATATGCATCATGCATCAAATGTTCTTTGTACGACCTCCGACACAAACTCTCCAAGCCCAAAGACATGCTGCCATCTAACAGCAAAAAAGCGGAATGCCTTGCAACCCTTGACACCAGTCACTCACTACGTGCGAACCACACATGGGGCGTTCATCAACGGGGATTCCCCCGGCCCTTCATATCCAGCATGGGCCCAACATAGTCCGAAGTCGGAACACTTGCAACACAGTTTCCCCCGCCGTGACTCGTCTGGGGTCTTGAAGTGGAGATCGGCAAGCTTCATGTCCTTTCAGTACTGGCAAAAAATGTACTCTACATAAACCATGCGCTCAGAAGCCAAGCGTCAATCAAGCAGCTTTCTGTTGGAGCTGTTCGCTTTTTTTTTTTACCGTGTTCTACATGCAACATGGTGAGGCGTTTTGTTGGAAGCCCCATGCGCCATTGCTCATGTCACCGGGATGAGGAATATCAAACATTCTAGGTTGTCTGCCGGTCTGCCCAGGACCCGACCATTATTTTTGGATCCTCCAAAATCGTGATTTCTGCCATAGGGCGTGGGGGTCTGCAAAGGGGTCATGACACTGAGGCTGGATTCACTTATCCTATATCGGAAGAAGGCACCAAACGTCTGAACAGCTATGTTCGAACCTGGGACCCAAACACAGTCGTGACATCGAAAGACCCTGGACCCATTAACCGCGGCAGTTTTGTTTTAGGAAATGGAGGTGTCGCTTTTCCCACAAGTCCCAAAAAGAACCCAAAAGGCTCTCCCAAGATCTCCCGAGATCATTGGTGTCGACCCTCCCTTTTTCCACCGACCTGCTCACCCGGCTGGTGTCGCAACCTTTTGTGTGCGGTCCCCGCCTTCACCCCGACCTCGCTGCCTTTCCCGAAGTAGCCGCCAGCTGGAAGGACTGTCACGAAGAAGGTGTACTCGTTTGCCAAGGGCGCCAAACCTAACATCTGACCGCTGGCGAAGAGCAAGGGCCGGATGTACATGGAGGCATTGTTGCCTCAGTGAGAATGCCCAAAACAAATGAATCGCCAGCTGCCAATGTCAATTTGGAAAGCAAGCAAGCAAGCGAGCACAACTCCCAGCATCCAAAATTTGAGGAGGGAGACTGCTGCCCTGCCACGTCTTCAGCCCTTATGTTCCATCCATAACGCCGCATGTCCTGAAGCACCTCGAAAGCATCTGCTCTGCAGTCCCGCGGCCGTACGGCGGGACGAATTCTCGGTTTCGTCGGACAGCTTCCATCACGCCGTTGACGAACATGTCCGTAGGCACTTGTGGCATCCTTGGCGTGGATCGCGATCCAAGCGGAAACAGGATTCCCCGTACCACACCCTGGGTGTCAAACACACCTATGTCTATGTTGGGCACCCGAATTGCGTCAGGGCACCCAAGCCGCGGATCATAGAGGGCAAAGCACAACTGAACCCTGCGAGGTCGTGAGGACTCGAACCCCTCGTGTCAGGAGCCAAGTGTGGGGCCCACAATGGCTCGTCTTTGAAAGGTGATCACTGGACTTCCCCTTCAAAAGTTACAATCTGCCAGGTTCCATTGAAGAGGGCCACTTTTGGAGGTTTCACACAGAACAACTGAGATACCACGGCCCCATCTGCAGCTTTGAACCCTTTTGGAGGTACCGAGGTCCCCCCAACCCCCCCCCAGCCATCCCCGAAGCGGGGGGCAGCAGCGCGTCCGCGCCCTTCTGCATGCGCGCCGCGTTGAGCGCCGGGTTCAGCAGCCGGATCTTGTTGTCCTTGCACGCGAAGGCCTGGCGAGATCTCAGAGAAAGGACGAGGAAAACCGAAGGCAACATGGGTGGCTCGTTTCTTTTGGAGTTACTACTCCCCGTTGGTAAACCACAAGGAAAGCCACTATTTCGGGGAGAACCCCTACAAAAAGACACACCCACATGACTTGCTGCACCGAAGCTGTTGTCTCCAAGAGGAAGTATCCTGAGCAAGAGGTCTGGGAATTGTATGCTTGCTGGTAGATCCCTCAACGGTACACTGAAGCGACATCCTCAAGGTTAGGATCTAAATCATTTTAAAGGGAATCCACCCAAAGAAGGTTCCTCGAGATGTTCACTTTTCCCGAATAGGCCCCACGCCCGATTTTGGACCATGGTCCCAAGGATGGGCGTGATGGGAAGAAACCACACCAACAAGCTAAACTCGGGGCCATGTTCGGCTTTGTAGGGTGTTGGTTCAGATGAGAAGCATGCATGGAGTGACCTCTTCCAGGTATGTGTGCCGCTTCCTCTCTGTCCACATTTCTGCCCATCTTGACATCAGTTGCCTGGTTCCTTCTTGCGCTTGACGGAGAGGGTAGCTCACTTGCTCACCCCCGTAAATATGCAAGATGCCAACAGGCATTCCCTTCAATACCTTCACTCACCTACGTCCATGGGCATCGGCCTTCATGCCTTCAAAGACGGACACCCCATAGTGCAGCGCTCCTCGGATCCGAAGGCGAAGGCCAACATCGCGTGATCCAAGTTCCTTCCCTATACGAAACTACTTCGGTGATACGTTTTTAAAAGATCCATTGCAACCTATGTAGGGCACTGATGGATATGCGCTTGTGCTGGTGGTGTCACATCCGGTCTCCCGTCTCCCTAATAATAAGTCGTGGTCCCCTGGTTTTTAGTCAGAACTGTTTCAGACTGCGTTGTTTGGTTTGGGCTCAAATTGGAAAGGGGACCCCTTTGAAGTGTTCAGAATACAACTTTTGAGCAAGACCTTATGAAGGGAACCTATTAGAGACCCTAATGATAACTGACGCAAGGCAGCCCTAGTCATTAGGGTGGCCCTTGGCTGAGTTCATCGGGTTAGAGAGTTTAGCATTGGTTTGGTTTATTGGGTAACTTAAAATAATGGCAATTTTGGGGTTGGCTGGAGGGGTTCTTATTGGGGATTGTTCATAAATCAGAAGGGAGTACGCACAAGATGTCGTCGGGTGCCCCGTCCCTGGTTGCCCCATCCCTGCTTGGATAATTGTCAAACTTGCATGTCAAACGCCAGCAAACAGAGCAGGGCTCGCCAAAAAACAGGTAGAACATACTTTCAAGGCCCTGCCAAGTAGGCTGAGAGGGCCAAAGGGACAAAGGGCTGTGTCTCAGACATTTATCCATGTTGAAAACTACAACGTCCTCATTTCAGCTGATGCCCTTTTCAGAACCCTGTTTCATATTTGGAGCTGAGCAGGGAGCCCCTGCTCTGCACCATCGAAGCATCTGTTGATCGACAAGGTAGGGCCAACCGTCTGACTACGCAAACAGGCACACCATACCCAACTTGGAGCCAAGGAGGCGAGTGCCAGTTCCAGTGCTCCGATGGAAAACAGGACACGAGAAGTGTGTGAGGCTTGGTCTTCGCGCCGCCTGTTGATGGCCAGGTTTGGCCAAACAATGATCAGACAGCCAAACCAGGCTCTAAGCCTTGGCTTGACGTCAGGTCTTAGCCAGCTACAAGTCCTCCTCAGGACCTCCGTCCTGATGTTCCAAGGATGCTTGCACTGGACATCAGGACCTCCGTCCTGATGTTCCAAGGATGCTTGCACTGGAACATCATTCCTTATCGCCATGTGTGCTTTCCAGAAATTCCGGAAAAACAAAGCCGTCAACTGCGCAGGGTGCTCAAGTTCAGGCCCAAGTCTCCAGCATTGATGTGCATCAACTGGTATGGCGCCGGGACGAAAACCCCTGAGTCCCAGCTGCCATCAGACCAGGTATACCTGATGGCGTAGAAGAGATTGAAGGCAGGTGCTGGCTCCCTACAAACACAGGGTGCAGTTGGCATCGAGCAATAATGACCAGACTTGCTGCAGGAAAAGGGCAACACCGCCTTCAAGCAGCCATGTCTATCACGCGTCCGCTGCTCAAACAAGTTACCTCGGAAATCAATTCACAATCCATAAATGAAGTCCTACCACGAGTTGCGAGCAAAGCTTAAAAAGCCACTATCCAGCAAACCTTAGCAGACAGTGCCCGATACTCCACTTGTTCAAATGACATGACACTTGCGCGAAGAGGATTGATAACAAAAAAGGCATACAGGGAATAAGCAGACTTCGGTGGAATGATGTCGCTCTCCCCTTCATGAACAGTAAGTGAGGTGTGCTGGGCTACAACAGATTTCTAGCACGTATAGTCATCAAATTCATAAAGGATAATTAGTAAAAATGGGCAGGAACCATCAACTCAAAACAACACCTGTGTCGGTTTTATAGATATACGCCTTTGGGTTTGTGCATAGCTCACTATGATTCATTCACCAGGTACAGGGCAAATTGCCCACCAATCAATCGGAGTGAGAAAGGTCATCCCACAGCAGGTTCTCTTTCTGGCTCTCTCCCTTTCTCTCTCTCTCTCTCTCTCGTGTTTGCAACCTACCCTTGATGGCCATTGCAATTGACTCTCACCCCGGTCCACAGGTCCCATACTCTCACGTGCTTTACAAGTTAAACACTCGATTAATTTTCTCATGGCTATGATCTAGACGCCACTATATTTGCCAAAACTGAACGCTGACATCACGTACCAGGCAGCGAAGCCTTCTTTTGCAGAATGCGATCGAAGCTGCCAAAAGCCAGACATTGACAACACCCCGGACCCCGCCTCACGTGACCATTCATGGTCCGAATGGAGAAGCCCAAGTTGTCCCACTTCTCAGCCAGCTCTTCCCGCCTACCAGGCGCTGTGCGGACATGTTAGCAAGTCTCAATTAAGGCCGCGTCCGGCCGCACCTTCCGAGATCGATGCATTCTTAAAGATGGCATGCAAAGACTGGTCACCTTGAGAGCGGTCAGTGACTTCGGGCGGCTTCAGGCAGGCGGGCCCCAGCACGAGTTGCTGGCACATAGTGTCTTTATTCAAGGTCCAGATCTTGGGCCATCAGAACCACCAAGCAGCCACCGAACGTGAGAATGTCATGTTCTACACTTTCGTAGTACAGCAATGCACCACAAACTCAATCGCACCGCATCATGTTTCTTGTGGACTTCAACTTCCAGGAACTTGGTCTGGCATGTTATGTCTGGTTACAAATGCATAAATGCGTGTTGTTCTTGGTAGACGCTTCTTCCAGCTAGTTGGACAGTGCGCCCTTTGATTGCTTCGGCCAGTATTGAAATATGAACATTCTGTTGTTGCGATTTTGTTGCGGCAGCCAACAGGCTGACCCTCTCAACATACATAGAATCCTGAGTTGCTCGATGGCAAGCCTGTTGCCCAGTTGGCTGCCCACTGCGCATGGCGAACCTAAAAGGGTTGGCCCGTTTGGTTTGATCAGGCTTCACATCGGGTGGGAAAGCAACAATAACATGCAACCCTGATGGAGAGCCATGGCCTCATTTACCAGCCGATGCCTTGCTTTTCAGACCTGTCAAGAATCCTGGTTGGCTTTCCAGGGAGGGCCCAAAGAATGCTCGGGTCCATACAGAGAACCGTGCAGTTGCCTTCTTCGACGCTTTGCCAAGATACTTTGTTTGCCGGATGTGTGCGCCATGGGCTGATAGTACGGGGTGTGCCAACATGACCTGCCCATTGGCGTGCGCCTCGTCTTTTTGAAAATTGGCGTGCTGTATGCCTTGGTTGATTCAAGCAGCACACCAGTGCGAATAGCTTGCAGCAACATAAAAAGGTGTATGTTCACATACGCATGTATAATATCTATGTGTACATCTTGCCTTATTATCATATCTGTTTAAACATGGATTTCTGTTTTACTGTAAAATTGACCAAATATTAATAAACCCAAGGGCCCCCCAAACAAACTCAACCAGGGGGGTAAATTCATTCGGGGTTCCCCATGAATTGCAAATGTGTAGGTTTATGTCATGGGGGCTCAAAAGTGGTGTGTTCCTTGTTTCCCTTTGGAACCGGGTGCCAACCCCCAGAAAATCATGTACGTGTGGGTTCTAAACAGAGACGGCAATCCCCTGGGACGAAAGAGCAAAATCAGGCTAAATCCTGTGCCAGGATGCATACTGCGACCTCAGTGAAATGGCTGGTGGAACTTCCAACTGAAGCCAGTTGAACGTGCATGTTTTTGTGGCCAGGTCTTGACTCCATAATTAACTCTCATGGCCAACTCAGTTCCCAGCCAATCAACAGCAGAAAAACCGCGCGCCAGTCTTCTGGACCTGCAATACGCTGCCAAGATCGCTTGTTCTCAAGGGTTGGGAGCTGGCAAATTCCAGCCCCGAACTCAGTTCAACAGCAACTTGGCCACCTGCCAAGGGTAGCCCAAAATAGATCTATTTTTTGTCTGGCATCGGTCTTTCCTATCGGCTTGAGGGGAGCTGGAACGCCGGTACCAGGTTCGATTCTACAGTTGTCCTGGTTGGTCGCTTTGGGTCTGCTTCAGGCTGTTGGGGGGTGGACGGACATCCCACGGCACCACCTGGACGGGTTTGTTGCACTCCACGTTGCATAGGGCTGATTTGAGGCCAGTTGATTTGCTTTGGACTGAGTTAAGGTTGAGGCTTGTCTGCTGTACGCCTTGGTCAGGGTGGGGTTCGGGTTGGTTTGGGGTTGGCCAAGGCTTGGTCTCTCTACCTGGCTCTTCGGCTCTTCAAAAAGCTGCACCCGCTGCCGAAGCGAGTGCAGCAGCCTAATCAAAGACGGGAGCCATGCAAATCAATGTCTGGATCCCCTGGTGAAAAGCACAAGTTCTTAAACGGTCCTCTCTAAGGCCCAAACATCTTCAAGTGCAAGTCCAAGAGTGGATATCTGGGCGGCTTCCCAAGAGATCAAGTGCAATGCATTAAATTATATACCCTTTCTCGAAGAAGGTCAGTCTTCTTGAAAAGGCATCCTGACCATTCGCATGACTATTGAAACGAGGGGAGGATTATGCTTCTCCTATTGACCGGTCTCTAAAACCAGGGGATTGCCACTGCGAATCCGAGCTGTCGACGCCCGCACTCAAGCCATTGGTGACAATCGGAGGGCCCCTAACATTTCAAGAAACATTTGCACCTAGATCCAACACCGTGCAAATGGATGGTCCCCGTGTGCGTGCAAACAGCAAAGGAACCATCGACCAACCAGCTAAAACTCCGCTGCTCCACGCCCTCCCCATCCCGGCCATGCTCGTGGGAGCGCGGGCGAGAACGCGGTGAGCCTCGGGTCTTGCACGAAACCAACGGCACTCGAAGCTTTGAAGGATCGAAGGCTGAAATACTTCCATGGAAGAGGCGCCCATGGAAGTACTGTCATAATTTCTTGGCGCGAGCAAATCCTTAAGAGGCGGACATGTGACTGCCAAGCTTTGACTGAGTTGGCCTCTAATTGATCGAATTACACTCCGTGCCAAGCTGGTTCAAACTTGGCTCTATGCCAAATGTGTCCTCTTTTCGAGATGAGTCCCATGACCCTGATGGGTCAGGGACCGCCAATCTACATGGAGGCTTGCGGGTCCCGGCAACATGGTCAGACCAAAAGTTCGCAGGTTCCTTGTGGGTAGTGTGTCCGAACATAGCAAAACACTCACTAGGAAAGGACATCGGCCGTCTGCATGATCAGATGTTCTCCAGACATTCCAAGGTGTTGGGCTTCTTTGTGTTGGGACAGCCATTCTCACCCCACTGCAAACATGGATCCATGTTGTGCACACAGCTCTCAAGGTTTCTGAAATCGTGTTCCAATATATAAGAACAAATGGCAACACCCCGTTGACAGCAGCGCATGATCATAAGCACAAAGCACACGCCACTGCATGAGCAGCCATGCCAGGATGGCATGCAATTTGCTCTCGTGAAATAGGAATATGGTGCGACCAATTTGTTGCCCCAACCATGTTCTTTCGCCAATGCTGCACTATGTGTTTGGCTTCCCTCAAAACAGCGACCCCAAACCAAAGAGGCCCCCCCCCACCGGCTGAAACAATTCAGTCAACGGCGACAAGTGATGTCCGATTCTGGAACGGTCTTTTCCAATTAGCCTTGAACTCACCATCCTTGCCGAGCGCAAAACCCCACGAGCTGTCTGAAACAGGCGTACATGTCAATGGACACTTCTGGGTCTGGCCATGGCATAAAGGACAAACCCAGCGAAGATACCCTACCAAGATTCCCCAGAAACCAACAAAAAAAAACACGCAAAGTCAACCCTTGGCACACAACAAACTTGCAGAAATACAGCTACACAGCCTCAAAGACTATACAAGTAGCAAGCAAGCCAGGATGCAGTTTGTTCCTGTAAAGGCGACTCACAGGTGTGCCATGGTCAATGGCCCACGGTCACGATTCCTCAAATAGGAATCGGTATATACGGTATAATGATTGTTAGCCATTCAGGATCCTTGCTACCAGGATGACCATCCCTGTCAACCCCAAGGGGTGTTTTGACCGTGGAAAATCTGTCAAATCAGCGCGACATTCTGCCGTGGCGCATCGCTGAAGCGCTCGCAAGCGGCCAGCCGGCCAGCTCACCCTCTTGAGTTTAACGCTGAGCAGTGATCAGGTGCCTTCAAAGATCCACACGGCCTGTCGTTGTGTGAGGGTACCCTTCGGGTTGTTTCAAGGGAGACCAGCCACGGCGGTTGACCGGTTTGAGACAATCCCCCACAATCTATGATTTGCACAGAATGTAGCAGCCGCCCTGCTTGACAAATCATCAATGCAGCTACGTCAATGGATACGAAGTCTGGCGGCTTCTCTTGATCTTGCCCAGACATGAAAGTTAAACATGATTATGCCTTTCCCACTCGTGGCGTCAGCCAGACACACCAAATCGATTGACATCAAAAACTAAAACCCTTGTGGCCCTTGTGCCAATATCAAGTGGTAGACGTACTTGCGAACAGCCCAAAGCCGAATGCATGTTCTGCCCGATTCCAACTGGTCCGAATCGGATGGCAGGCATCTGACGTGGGCGCACCATGTGGGGGTGCGCAGCGTTGACATTGTCCAAATGTCCAGCCGTAAAGACCTTCTCTTTGGCACTCGTCATGAGGCCTGCACGCCGAGCGGGTTCATGTCTATTGACAACTGACCGTGCGACACGTCCAAATGAATCGGCACAAAGTGCTGGCACGCCGGCTTTGTGGAATTCGTGACAGTTCAAATATCGACCCTGCCGGCACCCAGGCCATATCACATTTCGTCCCAGGGACTCGCCTGGTATCACACCTTAACTGACCTCAAATCCAATTTTCCGCATGAGCCAAAATCGTAGGCTTGGTGCCTTATCATCGGGGGGACTTGGTTCCTAGTCCCTGGGCTCCCCGCGCGCCTGTGCTCCGAAGCCACACCTGGAAAGCTCATATGAGAGGAAGCTTCACTGGAAAACACCCCCTATTAATCCACAAGGATATTGACCTGGCTTTGACATTACAAAGATCTACCACTTTGAAAGGTTCATGTTCAACGCTCTTAGAGATGCCTGCAGTATAAACACGCATACGGGAATTGCATAAGATACATTTAGATTGCAAGCCAGGGCGCATGTCTGCTACTATGTGTTGGTTGCACTTGCTGGTATGTTTTATGCATTCTAGAAGTGGCTCAAGTATCGTGGCATGAACACATTGTGGGGAAGTAGCTAGTACGTGTATTGCTGTTATTGCTGTTGATGGGTTCTAATTCATATAGTGAGTGATGTATTCTGTGGCTTGCAGGACTCTATTTGAAGAGAGACCCTCTCTGAGCATCTCTCATGTCACCAATGGAGTTCAATGGAACCAATGGTGCTGTGGCAAACAGATATTCAAATGAGTGCATACCTGTTTGTTTGGAACAAACACGTTTTTGCTGTAGCTCAATTGATATACATGTCAGATACATCCCGGAACAGGTCCTATAATGCCATCCGGCATTTCAAATGCCCTACACGTAGAAATGCCATGAACTTATTTACCCCGTGGTGCTCCTCTAAGGACCACATGGACCCGGCTTTGGAATTAGTAAATCTGGAACAAAACCTACCCCACTTGCCAACTGGATCCGGCAACAATCAACCTTTTTCATGCATGGCACCCATGCCCCCCCCGCCTGGATTTAGCAGCAAGATAAAAGCTGCACATTTGACACTAATTCGAAAGCCTCAAATAAGGGATCCCCCGATTAAATCCAGGTGAGCTCGCCATAAATAGACAGAACCATGTGCTATGCCTTGTGTAGGTATGGAATTAACTTGGGGGGACCTTTTGTGGACATCATTTTCATGGGGAGCTATGTCCGCGGGAACGTTCGCCAATCATTGTTCAAAGGGTTTTTCATTGACATCGATAACCATGTGAATTGCGCAGACTAACGTCGGATACAGCAGACCGTGTCATGCTTGCACACAGCATAAAATACCTTCACGAGATCTAATTTTGTTCCACTAATTTTGTTCCACGTCGATCTGTGAAAGGCAGGAGCTGTTGAAAATATCTTTCTACAACTAGCTGCTTGCGGAAAGGATTGGGTGACTCTTATCGGTTCTAAACAAGAACAGCCATCGCAAAGTGTACAGTGGATCAGTTGAGTCCCCAGCCCTCCTACCCCCAAGTCAATGTTGAGGCCAATGGCCTGCAAGGCAGGTTACTTTTTCTGAAGGCCTCCTTCACTACACGACCCTCTATATCAACCTTGCATTTTGTGAATGTTCTTTCGTTACGTGAAGAACCAGTACGCATCATAGTTTGCAAGCACAAGGGATGCGCGACTGACAAGCTGAGCAAATCATAGCAAACGCACTGTCCCGCAAGCAGGTCACGAACACATATTACATACAGGCAGAGCATGGAATTGAGTAGGGGGACCACTTTTAAGGGAAGCAAGGGCGTGGAAGCGTGGCGTCGGACTCCGTTGTGAGTTTGTCATAAAGAAAAAGAAGGAACTGCTAATCCGCATGAGCTGCGCGTCCCATCTACTGCAGTATGATGAACCATTATTTTTGCAGAAATAAGGCGGGGGGCTTTCGCACTCTTTTTCCTTTTTTTGATTTCCAGGAAATTAAAACCCATGGATCTAGTTGGTTTGCCCTAACAAAAGGAACGGGGTTCAAGTCTTTCTGAGGGTGATCAAAAAACGGAGCCCGGCCTCAGGCCAGTATGAAAGCCCTCATGTTTCCTCTTTGCCCCGATGATCAAATCCCTCACAAGACAGCCCAAAAAGGAACCTTGCTTATCGCGTGCTATGAGTTGCTGGGATCAAGGGTTTCCGTCTGCGCCCTCAACTGCCGACGTATGCTATGGACTATGCCAGTGAATCCGAGAAGCAACGCTGCAAAGCAAGCGAAGCCGCAAGCAAACTTGAGCCACAGGGCTGCAACAAGCCAAAGGGGCCTTGTCAGAGATTGGCTTGGAGCAGCACGCAAGAGGACAAACCAAAAGTAGACTCTTTAGGGGTATATGTTCAGTCCCCTGCTCAGATGTGGTCATGTGGCCTGGTGAAGCCCCTCTAACAAAGAAGATGTGGGAGGGGAACATCCTCAACCCAACCTGTGTGGTTGGTTCTGAGTCACCTTGTATGTCCTATCAGGGTGAAGTGAGCTAGCTTGCTGGGTGTCATAAAGCAGGCAAACACGGATCTGCTGTGCACAAACGAAACAATCCAGTCGAGACACGCAACATGGTTCTTACCACGAAGGCCATCGTCACACCCCAAACCACGGGCCATGAACCAAGCGCACGACTGGGGGCTGTCATCACACAATCGATTGGCCAACACATGGCGGTGATAAGACGTTCTCACGGAACGTTACATGAAGTTAGTTCGTGCATGGAATCACTTGTTCATAGCCTGCATCACCCAACGGATTCACAGGTCTCAGCCGGAAGCATGCGAAACAAATAGGAGACCAAACCTAATTCTGTGGATATGTATCTGTCAAAATAGGAGTCACTCCCCCGAGGGGTGGTTGCCCTTTAAACCAACCCCATAAAACTGTATCAAAGAAAACACAGACCCATGTGTTGCGAGTGTTACGCTCTTGGACTCCACAACTGCAGCTGCTGTAGAAGCTGCCAGCTGATAGGAATGCTGCCTTTTATCTGTGACGTTGGCACTATGCAAGCCATTCCTTGGGAATGGTTCCCCACAGGCGCATCAGCACATCGCGCGCGCGCACGCCGAAATCTGGGTAGCTCTTCAGTGTCCGATCTTGCGTACGTGCAGAAAGTCAGGATTTGGGCACATGTTTGATCAGGTCCGCTTCCAGCGCAGGGCCAGCGAATGTACCGTCTGTCAGGGCTGTCAGAAGGGGCCATCGAGATCATTGCATGAGAAAGATCTGCGGGTCGATTCGATGTAAAGGACGACGTAACGTCTCCTCGCTCCAAAAGCCGAGGCTTCTAGAAATGACGAAGTCCATCATATCGAAACTGGAGCTGGCTTTTGCAAATGCCAAAGATCACGTTGAACTCTGGGATCAGCTGGCCACGCACCAACCAGCTTCCACCAACCTTCCACCTTCAACTGGGCCCACTGCCTCAGATTTTGCCACCGAAAGATGGGTGTTTGATGCTGGTCCACATCAGTGGAGCTGAACATGTCAAATGGTTTCAGCTCTAGAGTAACATGATGAAGAAACCAATCGAAAGAGTGTACCTTCCAACTGAACATCCAATGATTCGAAGCCATTGCAAGGAGAGCCACTGCAACCTGGTGACTTGACCATCAGTGACCTTTGTGCCCATACTGTGGGTGGACCGAACAAAGAGTTGGAACGGATGGCTCAGTACAAGATGTTTTGCTGGGATGAACCATGAACCATCCCACTGCGGGTCTTCGATTCGCAGCCATTTTACAGGTAAGTCGCCGTCACCGGAGGGACCGCGCCAGCTCCACATAGGCGCGATTGCTGGGATCCAGCTGTAACGCTTGTGCCAGGTGCTCACGCGCCTGTTGCGGCTGGTCCAGGAACTGGTACAACCTGACAGAAGTTTGAACCCGCCAGGGATGGGAAACCATCTACACATAAACCCAGGTGTACTTTGCGTTGCCAAATCCAGGAATGGCATCATTTGGCTTGTCAACCTGTATACTGGGGCTCATCCATCGCAACTGCAGGATGTAGTTGAAAACAAAACCAAGCCACACTGATTGAAGCTTTGCCAATTGTGTAGAAAGCTAAGCTGTCATTCTCCTTCAGCTCAGTGGATCCAGTCAGCCTAGGAAAATAGAGACCTGTTGACATTCTTTTTGGTGGGTTCACCCAAAAAGAGGAAAAGGGGTGCCACTGAACAGCTGGGACAAGGTTAAACAGGAAGCTCAATATGGATGAGTCGTTTGTTGGGAGTACCCCTTTTTGGTGTGGCTTCAAGGGAAAACCACAAGGAACACCGTTGCACCATTTTGGGGGTTCCTCCCCCCAAAAAAAAAAGAAGAAAAAAAAAGACGAGACAACCGAGCGACGAGGCCAAGTTGGCATGGCACACGTGGAGCGACGGGTCCAGCCTGAGGCAGTGACGAATGTCATGAGCATGTTTTGCTTGCAAGGAGCACCTGTTCAGACTTCACAGAAAATGCTTCAAAACTGGTTGCGCAGCTGGTGTTTGCTGTTGAAGGCATCATATGCATGCATATCATATATGGAGTTTGCCCTTCAGCCTCTTGATTCATTTTTTGTCCGGTAGTGTGGTCATGAGTCATCCCTGCTTCTCATTGCAGGCTCAAGGAGAACGGATCAGCAGACAAGCTGCATCCTTCACTAAATACTTCCCAAACGAGATCAAGAACACCCCTTAGCTGTAGAGACCAAATCCTGCATCAGTCAATAGGTTGATCCCTTTGCTTACAGGGTTTCATTCATTTTGACTGGTGCAAGATATTGTCGCTCCACAGTATTGTCCTATAAAGTGATGCTTCACCCAGGGTCATGAAATTGCGTTTCCGATTTCCAATCGCTCTTTGTTGGCGATTTCACAGCGTTCCCTAAGTTCCCGCCTCAAGCATCATGCCACAAGACAACAAAAACACCACATTGGTACCTGGAGTCTCCGCGACTGTGAAGAAATAGATACCTTGAGAATGACGCGTACAATCTATAAGAAAGGATTGGATCCTAAAACTTCAAATAGATAAATAGGAAACCAAACAAGTAGCCGGAACTCAAAACCGACAAAAGGCTTACCTCTGTAAATTGACAAACTCCAGCAGTTGGGAGGTGCTGACCCAAGGCTAGGGTTTCATCCATTCCGAGTGGTTTTTCCGATTTCGTCCAACTTCGCCGAGGCGCCGAATGGCCTCGCAGTACGCGGCCAGCGCCTCGTCCGTGCGGCCCTCCGCCTGGGTCGCCACGCCGATGTACGCGGCCACGTCCGCTAGTCGGAGCTCTGACAAACCCCGGCCTCGGCCCACCTAGGCGGGAGCCCGATGGCCACAACTCGGGGGGGATGGGTATTCCAGTGAGTATCCCAGCATCCCAAAGAAAAACATCTTTCCGCGAGATTTCCCTCAAAAGATTGCCTAGACCTCGATATCCTTTTAAGGGAAAACGACATTCTGATGGACCATGATTTGGTTAAAACTAAAATCAGTGAAATTCATCCATGTTCTAACCAAACTGACCGCAAAGGGACACCTGTCGACCACTGAGGTCTTGTTGAGTGGACGACTGCTGGGCAGCCCGAAAGACTTGGGCCTGGCGTAGATGTGACTTCATCGAGATCTTGTCACAAGCGCCTTTTATGCATGCCAAAGCCATCTGTTTCAACTACCATTCTCATCTGAGGGACCTGCCAACTCTGCAACTCACACAAGCCAAACAAGCCGAAGGCCCAGCCAACACCATACAACCCACCATGAGTTGTCAAGCAAGAAAGAAACACTTGCAATGTTTCCAACCAGGTGCAACGCGAACCGACCAGAAGCTCCAACCTGCTTCTGGAAAATGACTCCTTCCATGATACAGGCATCACCTCAAAGGATATTCCCTTGGCCACAGAACCCAGCTTCTAAGTCCAAAAAGGTTTACGACCAGAACCCCACACCTACAAGCCTGCTCTCCAACCCTGGGCAGATGCAATACTTCCCTGCCATCCTTTCCACTAGGCTTCACATTGTTGGCTTCCCCCTGCTTGCTATAGCGACAATTGGAAGCACTGGTTTGTGTTACTCCCATGCAAATCGACCCCCACTCGCCTGCATGACCTCCCGCAGCAACGGCAGGGCCTCTTTGTAGCGCTGGCCCTCGCAGAGCGCTTCCGCATACGCGAACGCCTTGGAAAGCGCCTCGTTCTCGCCGGGGCCCGGCCCACCGCTGGAGGCAGAAGGAGTCCTGACAGGGGTCACGTCAACTGACGGTTTCCGTCGACACAATCGCCAGTTTTATGTAGTGTGCGCTGCTTGATAAGGTTGCTGGTTGCCTGTAAATGGCATGTGGTCTTGTTCCTGTTCCTCCTGTTCCTCCTCCTCCTGCTCTGACTCGGTGTGATGAGGATGATGATGATGATGAGGATGAGGATGACAAGAGGAGGAGGAGGTTGAAGAGGAGGAGGAGGAGGAGCTTGAACATGATGATGATGATGATGATGATGCTGATGATGATGAGGATGAAAATGATGAGGAAGATGAGGAAGATGAGGAAGATGATGATGAGGATGATTATGATGATGATTATTGTTATCATTACTATTATTTGCTGGTTGTAGATGTGAGGTAGCTCCAGACGCAATTGCTTGTACTCGCAGTTGCGATGCGTGCAAGAGGTGGTGCTGTAGTCAGTAGCGATGCTGTTGCAGTTTTTGTTGTTGTGGCTGTCTCTGTTATCGGTTCTGCTATTGGAATTGAATTTTGCTGTTGCTTGCTGCAAAGGTGTCGCTGGTCGACTCCGAAGCGAGACTTTGCTTGGTTTGTTATTGCGAGCTTGAAACCAACGGTGGCTTTGCCTTATCAAGGGAAAAACAAACATGGAGAACAACACCAAACACAACCAAATAAAACCAACCCCGTGTTTCAAGCGACCCAATCGAAAACACAGAACCTCTTTGGCCTGCGCTCCTCGCTTCGATGTGGCTCACCCTCTTCCACGGCGTTTTGGGCGCCCGGAGACTTCTGGAGGTGCCGCCTGGCGAGGGCGGGGACTTGGCCTCGCGGCTGCTCTCCTGGGCGAGCGGAGCCAAGTCTCCTTCTGGAGTCGGCTCCGAAGAGTTCCGGGAGGCTTTTGGCTCCAAATTCCGGAAGGTGCCGGAATTAGAAGTTTCATTAGAGACATCTGGGGCGGATCCGAAAGACTTGAAGAAGCGGCTGGATAGGGCTGTCCGCAAAGGTTCTGGCGGGTTCCTGGGCAGAGTTCCGAGGTTCAGGGTTCATGCGGTCGGAAGGATCCGGGGGTTTCAGGAGGAGCGCTTGCTTGAGGTTCCGTTCGAGCTCCCGAGTGCTTCGGACCCGAACTTTTCGGCTGTTGGGGATTCCACCTGGGCTGATGTTGTTCTTCAGAAATGGCTGGTTGCCGCATATCCTCGAAGTAGACAAGCCGTCCGTCTTGTGTGGAAGCAATTGCCGTGCCAAAAAGCTCGCTGTCTGTAAGGCAGGCCCTGTGGGGCATTGGCATTGAAGTAACTTCAAGCAAATGGTTGTCTCACCTGCCAGTGGTCTGTTGCTAAGCCCTATTAGGTTGGGTTGCAATCTGATTGGATGTTCCGTCAATTGGGGTGCCCCTGACCCAGAAATGGTCGATGTATCAGCGTTGTTTTTTTGCCAACCAAAAAGGGCTCCCCAGTGAAAGAAACGGCGATTTGATGAATCTTGACTAGGGACTGGTTTCTTCAGTTGGTGTCTTTCAACATCACCCCAAAAAGGTCAGCACTTTTGGATTACAGAAAACCAAACTGAAACCATGCAGGGGATTACATATCGCAGTTGGAGACCCTTACCGACTTGCAACCAAAAGGGTCCCGGGCATTCTGCGGCCGGAAGGCCTGGTTGCTGGTCATTTGGTGAGACCCAATCTCACCCCCCGCCGGCAAATGATGGCATGGGTGAGAAGACCAAAGGGAAGCCCAATTCCATTTTCTGGGGGTCCGATTCCTATTTTAAGACGCGCCAATCTGGGTGGCCGGGGCGCCTCATCTTTTTCTTAGGTTGGACCCCCCAAAATGGCTTCGGGTTTCCTCTTGGTTCCCCATCCCCAACAGCCGCGGAACTTAAACCCTCCGGAACCCTCCGGAACCCTCCGGAACCCTCCCTGATATCTGCTCCAAGCTAATTACCCCAGAGCCAATCTGGGCCTACCGACCCCATAGCGCTTTCTGTGGAGGCAACTTTTGCGCCAGGCTGCGGAAGCAAAGCTGAGGCTCTTCGCCTTCTCAGCCTTGGCACTCGCCAGCTCGGACTGCAGAAGCTCCAGCTCCCTCGGCCATCCCGGGTGTCTCTTGGAGGTACCCTTGGGGTTGGTTTTTTTCAGGGACACCTTTCGGGAAACCCAGCATTTGTTGGGAGCTTAACCTTTTTTGAGGAGAATTGTGCATTTCTTGATCTGTCAGTGGGCATTTGCGAAAACAGTTGGCGGTAACTCTCGCTTGAGGGCATCCACCTTGTGGGCTTCGTGTCCGTCTTCGCCTTTGCATGACACAGCCCGGCTTTGAAACCACAAAAGAACAAACAGGAATACCATTTGGGAGGAAGCCAGCCAATCTTTCACGTCAGTCGGAGACTAGTACTTTGACGGCCCCAATTTGATGGCCACCCTCCAGCAAGCATTCTTTGCACCAACATATTGGCATGGTTTCAAAATCATGCTGAATGTCATGGCCTAAACTGGCCGTAAACATGCGATGCCCTCCCTGCAGCTGACAGGGGTCCAGGGGTTGTTTTCAAAAGGAAGCTAACTGATCTTCGGAGAAGGTGCTAGCCTCGAAACTCCATCCAAAAGCTGTCCCAGTGCCAGCAGCAACAACGAGTAACTCCTGTCTTGAGGGTCATGTCAACAGACCAGCAGTTTCGAACTTTGCAGTTCAGAGCCGCTGCCGGCTGCTGTTGGAAGTCAAAACAAGAGGTATGCTTTGCGAGCCCTGTGGCCTCACAAGCGGAGGTGTACGTCAGCTCAGCCTTGACATGACCTGCCCGATCCAACCTCGCCTGGCATGCTGGGCTTGCAGGTCCTCCATCTCCGACTGCATCTGCTGCACTTCATT
>CAUJNA010002435.1:0-2500 GCA_963377175.1 Effrenium voratum | reverse complement strand
GGGTGCGGTAAATTGTTGATTGACACAACATAGTATTTGATGCTTTGTCGTACAAGCTCGGCAAAGTCAAATAGATCAGCAAGCTTCCCACAAATGGCCCACTTCCTCTTGATTACGTTTGGATCGCTTAGCAGGCTCACCGTCTCCTCAAAACGCTGCAAATCCACGGGCGTAACGACTTGCGAAGGAGCTGATTGCCGGGTTGACTGCCCTTTTTGGCCATCAACACCACCTCAGCTGTGGTCGAAACTCTGTGTGAAGCATGGACACAGTTCACTTGCGATAAACATAGAATGTGTTTGTTTGCAGCCGCCATACAGACTCAACTGGCACTTGAAAGGGATCTGAAAGCGGGAAGTGGCCTTTGATTTGGGCTATAACCCACCTCCCTCTCCTTATTTGGAGGGCAGAAAGGCCGTCCCTGGCAAAGCTTACCGTACCCTCCAACCAACCTGGAACCCCAATTTGGGTCCAATCCCAAAAGAAGATTCCTCAAATGGTGAGTGATGGGAAGCAGGATTCACGTGTCAAATGAAAGGGGGGTTCACCCATTTCGGATCCGCAGTGCCGAGTATCTTAATTCAGGTATCTTTGTCTGCCAGGATTGATATAACACCCCAAACAAGTCCGCAAGGCAAAAACTGAGACCAACGTCTGACAAAAACCGACAGGCTCAACCTGCTCCCTGCCTGTAAGTCCCCAGTAAAAATCTAACAAGCCAAAGCTAAAGCCATCGACAGATCCGCCTCTCGGTGGAGCTCTGGAGCTGTGAAACTCCTCTCCGGCTCGGGCCTGGTGGGCAGTGCTTGCTCAGGGATGTCAGGCGGGAGGAAGATGTTGAGACCAAGGAATGTTTGCAAACAAGCGAACCACCCGATCAATGGGTAATCAGCAATTTGCCGCACGAAAGAGGGGGACACATTGTGGGATGTGTTGGCAATGTGTCAAAACGAGGGACCCCTCCAAGGCTTTCAAAGGACAGCAAAGCGAGACGAGCCAAAGGATTCCTCCGTTGACAGAAGCTTGATGGGGCCGAGCTTGGCATATGAAGTCCTAGAACTTGGTCAAGATTGGGGCTGTGCCATCGGCCCTGCAAGCCTTGTGCATCGCCGGGATTCGGGATTCAAAGCAGCGGTCTTGAATTGGGCTGGTGCTTCTTGAGCTTCTGCATCGGCTGATGAAAAAAGCGTCGCCTTTTGCCTATAGCCTTTTGCCGGGCGTCCATTCGCTTCACTTTCAAAGCCACTCACAGGAGGCATTAAACGCATGGGTTGGTCTCCAAACGTGGGTATTTCTGGGAACACCAGAATGAGTGGTCGCATGTCGTTTCCAGTCAACACACCCCAATAAGGGTATACCGCTGTACCCTTCAAGAAAAGACGTACCAAGATCCGTCACGCACAGGATACAAGGCCAGAGCTCAAATAGACTAGCCATTGAGAAGCACAGCAGAAGATTTCAAGTGGGGGGTGACCATTGGGGAAACCACAAAAAAAACATGCTTCCCGCTAAATGGTACTAAAAGTTACTCATCATGGTCATTTGGGAGTATTGATCAACCCCCACGTGCCGTCAACGAACACCCTGCCTGTCCAAGGACAAGCTCAACGGCGTCAAAGCCAGCTGTCCCAGTGTGGATGTTGAAGCCCGTAGCTCGTTGCCCCCCTCACCTTGCGCCTGGGCAAAGGCACGCCCGCAAGGCTTTTGACGGAGGCTCCCATCAAGAAGATGTTAGTTCTACGGAGGGTTTTGCCAAGATGTTGCATCACACTCTATGACTTCTATTAACTTTATATCGCTGAGACAGCTGCAGAACCCGTTCCACCACCTCTGAAGGCCTAGCAGTTTCCCATGAAACAGCAAAATTCAAAGTTACAAATTCAAGTCGAATCCCCGCTGATCAGTATGGTCAGCTGGAATCAATCGAAGTCGGCACACACCCATGTGCTACGTACCTGCTAGCATAAACGCCGTGGAGAGAACTGCCTCATCCTCTGTCTGCCGACCGTGTCTAAAGCTCACATCAATCATGCTTGCATTGCATTGGACGCAAGAACAACTTCTGCATGGAAGTTGTCTGAATGAGGGAAGGCACACGGTTGTGTGTTTTATTTGCTTCTTTCTTTGACAATAGACTTAACATAATCCGCACGATCTTGTTTGGTAGACATGATACAACTTCAACATGGTGCAACGCCGAAGCTCTCGCACGACTCGCGCCTGCAGCTGGGTGTTCTCCCGCAGCAAGGTGCGCACGCACTGTGCCACCGCCTCCAAGATGTGGCCGTAGCGCGCCATGGTGAGGTCGCCTATAGTGTGGGGGCTGCGTCAAGCTGTGGCCGCCAGAACTAAAAGCAAACAAGCCTCTTGTGTTGTTGAAAAGAAAACCAAAGGGAAACTGATCTGGGGGTGCTCACACTGGGGTTCCTGCAAAAGTTCAAGCAAGCCATGTCGTGTGTCAAACAACACAAAATCCATAGATGATAGCCAAAAGGTCAAA
>CAUJNA010002434.1:5000-32500 GCA_963377175.1 Effrenium voratum | reverse complement strand
TTGTCTCCATGTGGAAGCCTTCTGCCGGACTGCTCGGACTCTCCGACTCTTCGACTCTTCCGTCCGAAGCCTCACCTGAGGTACAAGAGCCTGATCGGTGGCGAGCAGTACGAGCCCGACGAGGAGAACCCCATGATCGGCTTCCGCGGCTGCGGGCGCTACACGGACCCCTTCTTTGAGGAGTGCTTCGCCATGGAGTTGGAGGCTAGGGTTATGAGGGTTCTGTGCCGCCTGGGCCGCTTGTTGTGAAGTGATGTCCGAACCATACATGGGTGCAGCCGACCTTTTCTTTCTTCATATTAAGTCAGGTAGACCTTTACCCGCATCGCTGCAACTTTTACTGCGTCGTTCACGCCGCCTTCTCGCTACGTTGTGTTTCCTCCTGTCCATTTTCCATTCATTCACCTGACCACCCAACAACCCACCCACTCACTTCCCAGCTGGCTCGCTCACTCACAAGAGGTACGCATGTGGAGTCATCCGGGCCTTTGATTAGTACCAGGTTTTGAGTCTGACTCACGCGGCCTCAACGTGCCAAACTCTTAATCGGCCCTAATTCCAACAGTTCCGGAGTCCGGCGTGGCGTCATGCCTGCATGTTGCCAGGCCGTGAAGATTGCCCGAGGAGAGATGGGACTGAAGAATGTGGAGATCATGATCCCATTCGTCCGCACCCTGGACATGGCTAAGGATGTCAACGAAGTGCTGGTGCCCTGGCTCGCGCGGTTGGGGCACGGTTGGGAAATGGGCTCTCATGAACAATGAACCGCGTATTTGCAATTCGTTTGATCTGCTGCAGAAGACGATTGCAAGCACATGCTCGGAACGGCGCCGGCTTCGAGCCATTTGAGGAGAAGAACGGCCTCAAGAGGGGCGAGGATGGCCTGAAGGCGGGCCGTTGTGCTGTCAAGCCGTTTGGACCGAAAATCGAGCGCGGCGTGTGGAGAAGTTGGATTGGTAGCGCTCTCCGGCACCTCCCGGGATTCACTATGTCGAGCGCCCAACCTATCAACTGTGTCAACTGACCAGAGGTGCAAATGATGGCAGAGCTGCCAAGCAACGTCTTCTTGGCAGAGGAGTTCTTGGAGTACTTCGAGCTTTGTTCTGCACGAAAAGTGTTCAATGGATATTATGGATCTCGTTGGAACTCGCTTCGTTCATACTGGCTCAGGATGGCTTCTCCATTGGCAGCAACGACCTGACGCAGTTGACTCTCGGCCTGGACCGTGACTCAGGCGCGTTGTGTGCGCCTCTCCGAGCACACCATGGAAACGCGCAGTCCGACATTTGTTGTTGGCCGTTCGCCGTTCCTGTCATTCTGTCCAATCCAAGGCATTGCGACATTTGCAAGTTTCACATCCTCCTTCCGGTACCAAACCCCTGCTTTGTCCGGATGCCGTTTGCGCAGGCTTGGTTGCCCAGTACTTTGACGAGCGCAACCCTGCTGTGATGAAGGCTTTGGAGACCCTCATCAAGGCTGCCAAGGCCAAGGGCAAGCACCAGCCTCAGTTTGCGATGCTTTTGTCTTAGGACACGACTGTAGGAGTTGAATGTGATTCACCGCCAGGTATGTTGGCATTTGTGGTCAGGGCCCTTCTGATCACCCGGATCTCGCCAAGTGGCTCATGGAGCAGGGTATCGACTCTGTGTCCCTCAACCCCGACTCTGCCACTTGGAAGTGGCAGCGAGGGATTGAGCAAAGTCACGGCACCTGAGCCACAATCAAAACCCGAGTAGATGAAGGCTAGTAAGGGACAATCCCAACCACAAATGACTGCGTCCGCCTTCTTAATGCTTTACGCGTTTCCAATTGTCTCCAGGTTTGTCCGGGTTTACCGCTTTTCGAGGGTACTGCTTTCAGGACAAGGGAGAATGGGGGCTGCTTGTTTGCACCCTCAAGACATGGCAATCTTTAACAAATTGCAAAGCTTGAGTTCACTAAAGCCTGCAACCCTCAAGTCCCCCCAAAGAAAAGGAACTGCAGACCACATGCCCCCTCCGTCCTATGGGGTAAGTTTGCATTTGGGTGTATTGTTTGCAGCAAAGCAATGTTGTTAATGTTGGGGTTCTCTATGCTGTCTCCCCACTTTGTCCCGCTGGCCTCCCTGGCCTTGCTTGGGCTTGGTGACTCGCACCTTGTGACGGTCTCCCCCATTTATCACAGCTGTGACAGCTTGCTGTGACAGCTTGTCGCCGGGGAAATTGTTACAGCTTGTCTCCCTGTTCTCGCCGCTTGCACTTGCTTATGACTTTGTCAAGGCGTGCAGGAGATGGGAAACCATGAATCAATGAAGTGCCTTCCGTTCGGCTCTTCCACGTGTGTAAGAGAAGGCAGTCAACGTCAGGGATTTCGTGGTTACTTGCAGTCTTTTGTGTGAGTGCATGGCTGCGTGTCTACTACTTGTAGAACAAAAATCGTGCACGCAGCTGGCTGTTTCGAATATCCCTTGAAAATCGTTGTGGTTTTCTTTACTTTTAGTAGTAACAAAGAAACAACAACCCAGTTGTCATTTTACACTCCACCCCTCTCCGCCCCCCTAACAAGGCGAAACACGTGCAACGCCTTTCACTCCACAAGTGGTCTTCCCTCAAAAGTTGGCTGGGGCCTGCGCCATCATGGTGCCCGCCTTTCAATTCTCAGACGGCCCCCGTTTTTTCTTTCCATCAACGACAACAACGAGCAGCAACAGCAGCAGCAGGGATAACAGCAACAACGACAAGAAGCACAACTGCAGCCCCCATGTCCCCTCTGTCCTGTCCATCCATTTTTACGGGGTCGCAGTGTTGGGACGTTTTTTTGAGATCGAGGTTTTCGGATCTTCAAGATGGCACATGGGGTCTGCTTGTTGTGGAAAAACAAAATGAAAGGTGCCTGTGCATTAGTGATCAAGCCCATACGCACAGAAGACTCATCCAGACATGAAGCAGTATTTGGTTTAATGGGTGCATTCCTTGTAGATGACCTGGATTTGTACCGAAGTTCCTTTCCTGAAGAGTTCTTGATGTTCAGCCAGTTGTCTCTTTCATGTGCTAAATAAATGTATTTGTGGTTGCTTAGTTGGCAAGTTTGTTCTCGTCAGATGTCCTGCCAACCAAGGTCATCCCAACTTGGCAATTCTTGGGCAAGAAGTGATTTGCCACAGCTCTGTCTCGGATAATGAATCGATTGCACAGCCCAGATGCTTCATGCATGTTTCAACGTGTTGCATGTGGGCCTTGCGTGGCTCAGCATTTCTCATATTCCTTGGGAAAAACCTTGCCAGCTGCGGGGCTGGTGCCCAAGAGTATCTATTTTCTCGCTGGCTGTCGTCCCACGCGTATGCGCAGAGACTCACAGCTCGGCATTCCAATTGAGCATTTTGCTACTCAGCGCTCAGTTGAAAATGGTCAACGACAGAGTTTGCATGCCGTGTGAGGCTCATGTGAGCATTAGCGGCAGAATTTTGGGATATCTGAGAGGAGGCATTCAGAGCCAGCCGTGCACCTGCGGCTCAGCGTTTGGGAGCAAAGGTGGTAAGCCAGGTAGTGGACTTGAAGATTCGCGGGTCGAAGCTTGGAAGCGCGCTGCGAGCTTGAATACGGCCAAGGACGGACACACAAACAGTTTCCACCCAAGGCCATGCCCGTTCAGTCGAAGATTTGCCGTGGTGCCGCTGTGCTGGGCGCCAGTGCGGTTGGTCTGGGCTTTGTGGTGCCACAGGTGCCGAATGTTTGACTCGTGCGGGCTGCATGTTGCATGGCCAGGCCAGCCCCAGCGCGGCACGGGCCGCGGCGTCCACGGCGTCTGCCTCCCCGGCCTCCCCTGCCTTCAGCCCGAGCACGGGCATCGCGAGCTGCGCAGTGGCCGGGGCCGTGAGCTTCGCCGCAGCCCGCCGCGCCGGCGCCCGCAGCACCCGCGCCCGCAGCAGCGCCAACGCCCGAGCCCAGCGGGTGGCGTTGTTTGCCCGCGGCGGCGAGGAAGACACGCGCGTGTGCATCCCGCTTGAGGACAGTCGGAGGTCCTCGGTCGTAGAGGTTGGGGGTCAGTGCCGAAACTCACCAGGAACTCCGCAACACCGATGTGGACAAAGTGGGCGGCAAGAGCGCCTCCCTGGGCGAGATGATCTCGCAGCTCTCCGACGTGGGTGTGCCGGTGCCAGGCGGGAAGTTGAGCGTGGAGATGCGTGGAGAGTACTGGAGATCGGGGGTTGACAATGTTCAACTCAGATCTTCTTTGCACCCTGCTTCCACACCGATCGCACAGCAGACGGGATAGCATGTTGATTAGTTCAGGAAGGCTGAGTCGAGTCAATTTGGTGGTTCAGGTGGCTTCAGCACCACTGCGTTTGCCTACAAGGAGTTCCTGGACAAAGGCGGGCACCCTTGAGCACTAGTAACTTCATAGGGGCACAACGCTTTGAGTTGTTTCTCAAGTCACTTTCAGAGTGGGGCGCGAAAATAGCAACATAATGAAGAACAGATCGCGAACTCGGCATGTTTGGATTCCGCAACAACCAAGGTGGCATCAACGACTTCATTAACAATCAGCTCTCGGATGATACCATCTACACAGATGTGAACAAGCTGATGGAGGCCTTGTGAGAAGCCCTCATGCGGCCTTTGTCACTGGTCTGCTGTGTCCATGCCCATGTTGCGGAGTGGGCTGACGCTGGCATTTCTAGCGCTTCAATCAAGATGAAGCGCAGGTGGGCAAAGCAATCCGTGACAAGATCATGGACACCCCGTTCCAGGAGGATTTTGAGGCGGAGCTGAAGGCTGGAATTTCGTAAGTTGTGCGCCAGATCGATGCCAGCTCCCTTGTAGAGGTATTTGTGCAAGCTGCGAGTTTGGGAGAAACAAAGCTTGGCTTGCGTCATTGCGCAATCTTGCGGCATTGGTTGTCTGGTTGTTGTTGTTTGCCATGCAGCATGATGCTCTGGCTACGTGGCATGCACATGAGTCACATTGCTGTTCGGATTGGATCCGGGATCGCTGGGATTCGGCATCCGGGATCTGGGAAATCGCCAGGAACAGTGGAGCCGCGTCTCCGGCGGCGACGACAAGTTCACGTTCGCAGTGCGGTCTTCTGCGACGGCCGAGGATCTGCCAGACGCTTCCTTCGCTGGGCAGCAGGAGACCTTCCTCAACGTAATGGGCTATGAGGAGCACAAACACTGACAGCCTGAGGCAAACGCAAGCGGACGGGAGGGGCATGTAATTCCGTTTCGTACAGGACCTGAAGCAGAAGGTGCACTTGGTCTTCGCATCGCTCTTCACAGACCGAGCCATCTCCTACCGCCATGACCGAGGCCGGAGCAGCTGTGTGTGGGCCGGGCATGAAACGGCACTCAGCGCAGAAGATCAGAAGAAAACGGTTTGAGCTTGTCGCGTTCCAGTCAGTCCCAGTCTAGGCACGGCGATGCCAGTACCCTGGTGAGGCTTTGAGCACGAGAAGGTCCAGCTCTGCGCAACCTGCCAAAAGATGGTGCGCAGCGAGACCGGCTCCGCAGGCGTCATGCCGCCTGGCTGGCGTTGGCACAGCCTCAAGGCAAGTGCAGAAGTAGTCACGCAAGCGGGCGCCATGTTCTTTGATGGCAAAATGTCCCGAAACAAAGGGAACACCTGGGTTGATGAGTCTGTGCTGCCAAGAGATGTTTGTGTGTGTGTGGTGTCACCTGTGCTCAATCTGATTGGTCAACATGGCCCAAGGTTCTCCCTTGACACCGAGAGCGGCTTCAAAGATGTGGTCTTTGTGACCGCTGCATGGGGCCTGGGCGAGACGGTGGTGGGTGGCACCGTGAACCCGGACGAGTGGCGCCCAGACTCCTCTTTGTGTTTCGGGGCTGGCGCATGCTGGTGTTTCCAGTCCTCACTTGAGCGACGATCAAAAAACGTATGAATAAACTTAGTCTTGGGGTGCCAAACTGGGATTCCGCGGAAACAAATGCTCGTACCACTTGCGATGCAGCTGTGGCCATGTCCGTGACAAGCGTTGCCCGTGCTGTCCGGCTGGCTGCGAGGTATGTCTTCAAGCCCACGCTGGCGGAGGGCAAGAACTCCGTGGTCTCGCGCACCATGGGCTCCAAGCTGGTGAAGATGATCTACAAGGCTGGGCCGTGGGGCGGGAGCGCCGTGCTGCGAAGAAGTTCATGTATGATCCAGTTCCAGGCCGTTCGATTCATGGCTCTGCACGCACCCAGACGAAAGCGTATTCCGCCATGTGGCAAACCAGTCTGATTTGTGTACGTGCAAGTGCGTGTTGCGTGCTTTCGCGCAGGAAGGCGGCGGCTCGGAGGTGGTGGACACCAGCGAGGAGGAGCAGAACAAGTGGTCGGCCTCGGATGAGGAGGTCAAGGCCTTGGCCGAAATGGCCGTGAAGATCGAGAAGCACTATGGCCGGCCCATGGACATCGAGTGGGCCAGGGATGGGGACGACGGCAAGCTGTACATCGTGCAGGCCCGGCCAGAGACGGTGGCCTCCCAGAAGAAGGTCGGCGTCATCGAGGAGTACAAGATGCTCGAGAAAGGCCACTTGGCTCCAAAAAGAAACCCCGCACCTTGTAGAAACGGCCCGTCCCTCAAATATCTTTGCAGGCCCGGAACACGCTAAACCGATGCTGGAACAACCGATACCCATAGAAGTTATGAAAACACGTCAGGGTAACGTTGTCGTGTCAAACCAAGGGCCCGAAGCCTTACCCAAACCGACACCCAACCGATAGCCAACTCATTTGCCCTCATGCCGAACCTAACCAGTTGCCCTGGAGCTGCCAAAATGCACTTGTCGTACGACATTTGCACTTCACATACTGTACTTGTCCGGAAAGCTGCGACTTTCGAGCTGCAGCTGCCAAACCACTGCAAACTGACCCAAGGAAAGCACTACCGATACCAGGATACAAGCTTACAAGGGTTGTCCAGCGGGTGTTCTCAGTCCACTGTCATTGCAGGTCACGCGGATCTCGTGGATGGCTGGGGCTTGTTTTAAAACTCGCGGCTGGGCTTGGAATCTTGGATGGTCTTAGATGCTTCGTGTTAGGTGGCGAAAAGGTGGCAGAGGGCCGCGCCGTGGGCAAGCGCATTGGCAGCGGCAAGGCGGGCTGGAGCCAATGTAGCTGCAAATGGACAGTGAGATACGGCCTACTTTATTCAAAGCTCGGATGCCAGCGGGTGGTTGCTGTTTAGACCCCAAAGTATGATTTCTCTACGAGGTTTGCCAAACTTGTCACGAAACACAGGTGAACATCCTCACCAGCATTGATCAGATGGCTGAGTTCGAGAAGGGTCAGGTGCTGGTCGCTGACATGACGGACCCCGACTGGGAGCCCATCATGCAGCTCGGCCGAGTCGCCGCAGGCACGGGCTCGTGGCATAGCTTGACGGCGCGTACTGTCGATCAAGAGTACCAATTCCACCATTCTAAGTCATCTCATCACGAAGCAGGCCCTGGGCCGATCCAGTAGCTGCAGTAAGTATGTTTATAAAGTAAACAAAGCCGCAGCTGATCAACCAAGTACACTGATCACCAAGTATCCACATAGATGATCAGCTAAGCAGCCCAGTCGAGTAAGTAGCGTAACTGCCCAGCCGACGCAGGACCCAACGGGTGATCAGCAAAGTGCCCTGATCAAGTCGTCATCATCCCGAGCGAGGCTGATCATCTAAGTACCCAGGTCAAGTAGTAACCCTGTGGCCGGCGAAATAGGTCTCCCGGCTGATGGCGCTGGACAGACCCATTGTAGCAGAGGGGTGTCCGAGCAATCCCATGCCGTGCGTGGGCATCCTGCAACTCCATCCCACTTCAAGCAGTGAAGTCTCCTCTATGCAGCGGACCCTAATGTTGGGGAGTGAATAATAAAGGGCCCCCCCCCCTCAAACAAAATGGGGGGGGTCAATAGAGAAAACCCTAAAAACAAAATGAGGGTCAGACCGGGTCTTCCCTAAGTAGTATTCCAGTAAGTATTGGTTAGTATTGGTTTAGTATTGGTTTAGTATTCCCTGGCCCCAGTCCTAAAAGACTTTTCTCAATTAACCCCCCTTAAACAAATCTCATTATTGGCTTCCTGGGTGTTCCCTGTACTACCCCCTTGAAAATTTGGCAGGGTGCAACTTTTAGTAAGGGCTGTCATAAAGAATTTGGCTGTTGGGGCCTCAGTTAAACTTCCTTTTCTGGGGAGACTCAGTAGTTCTTTGGAAAGGGAAGCCCTTTTCCCTGCAGGCATCCCTGGCCCCAGTCCTAAGAAAATTGTCTCAATTAACCCCCCTTTAACAAATCTCATTATTGGCTTCCTGGGTGTTCCCTGTACTACCCCCTTGAAAATTTGGCAGGGTGCAACTTTTAGTAAGGGCTGTCATAAAGAATTTGGCTGTTGGGGCCTCAGTTAAACTTCCTTTTCTGGGGAGACTCAGTAGTTCTTTGGAAAGGGAAGCCCTTTTCCCTGCAGGCATCCCTGGCCCCAGTCCTAAAAAACTTTTCTCAATTAACCCCCCTTAAACAAATCTCATTATTGGCTTCCTGGGTGTTCCCTGTACTACCCCCTTGAAAATTTGGCAGGGTGCAACTTTTAGTAAGGGCTGTCATAAAGAATTTGGCTGTTGGGGCCTCAGTTAAACTTCCTTTTCTGGGGAGACTCAGTAGTTCTTTGGAAAGGGAAGCCCTTTTCCCTGCAGGCATCCTGGCCCCAGTCCTAAAAAAGCTTTTCTCAATTAACCCCCCTTAAACAAATCTCATTATTGGCTTCCTGGGTGTTCCCTGTACTACCCCCTTGAAAATTTGGCAGGGTGCAACTTTTAGTAAGGGCTGTCATAAAGAATTTGGCTGTTGGGGCCTAGTAAGGGCTGTCATAAAGATCTCATATTGGCTTCCTGTTGGGGCAACTTTTAGTAAGGGCTGTCATAAAGAAGTTAAACTTCCTTTTCTGGGGAGACTCAGTAGTTCTTTGGAAAGGGAAGCCCTTTTCCCTGCAGGCATCCCTGGCCCCAGTCCTAAGAAAATTGTCTCAATTAACCCCCCTTAAACAAATCTCATTATTGGCTTCCTGGGTGTTCCCTGTACTACCCCCTTGAAAATTTGGCAGGGTGCAACTTTTAGTAAGGGCTGTCATAAAGAATTTGGCTGTTGGGGCCTCAGTTAAACTTCCTTTTCTGGGGAGACTCAGTAGTTCTTTGGAAAGGGAAGCCCTTTTCCCTGCAGGCATCCCTGGCCCCAGTCCTAAAAAACTTTTCTCAATTAACCCCCCTTTAACAAATCTCATTATTGGCTTCCTGGGTGTTCCCTGTACTACCCCCTTGAAAATTTGGCAGGGTGCAACTTTTAGTAAGGGCTGTCATAAAGAATTTGGCTGTTGGGGCCTCAGTTAAACTTCCTTTTCTTGGGAGACTCAGTAGTTCTTTGGAAAGGGAAGCCCTTTTCCTGCAGGCATCCCTGGCCCCAGTCCTAAGAAAATTGTCTCAATTAACCCCCCTTTAACAAATCTCATTATTGGCTTCCTGGGTGTTCCCTGTACTACCCCCTTGAAAATTTGGCAGGGTGCAACTTTTAGTAAGGGCTGTCATAAAGAATTTGGCTGTTGGGGCCTCAGTTAAACTTCCTTTTCTGGGGAGACTCAGTAGTTCTTTGGAAAGGGAAGCCCTTTTCCCTGCAGGCATCCCTGGCCCCAGTCCTAAAAAACTTTTCTCAATTAACCCCCCTTAAACAAATCTCATTATTGGCTTCCTGGGTGTTCCCTGTACTACCCCCTTGAAAATTTGGCAGGGTGCAACTTTTAGTAAGGGCTGTCATAAAGAATTTGGCTGTTGGGGCCTCAGTTAAACTTCCTTTTCTGGGGAGACTCAGTAGTTCTTTGGAAAGGGAAGCCCTTTTCCTGCAGGCATCCCTGGCCCCAGTCCTAAAAACTTTTCTCAATTAACCCCCCTTAAACAAATCTCATTATTGGCTTCCTGGGTGTTCCCTGTACTACCCCCTTGAAAATTTGGCAGGGTGCAACTTTTAGTAAGGGCTGTCATAAAGAATTTGGCTGTTGGGGCCTCAGTTAAACTTCCTTTTCTGGGGAGACTCAGTAGTTCTTTGGAAAGGGAAGCCCTTTTCCCTGCAGGCATCCCTGGCCCCAGTCCTAAGAAAATTGTCTCAATTAACCCCCCTTTAACAAATCTCATTATTGGCTTCCTGGGTGTTCCCTGTACTACCCCCTTGAAAATTTGGCAGGGTGCAACTTTTAGTAAGGGCTGTCATAAAGAATTTGGCTGTTGGGGCCTCAGTTAAACTTCCTTTTCAGGGACTTCAATCATCATCTCCTTGTTGGTGGTGGTGGTAGGTTGGGGGGGGCGGGCGGGGCAGAGACAGGAGTTGCACTGAACTAGGGATTAATTTTCAATCTTTTTTTTGGGGAGCATTTTTCCGGTTTTTTTGCCCCTCACAAAAACTTTTGTGTATTAACTCCCCTTTTTGTTTTTCAGGGGTGTGAATAATTTTGGGATTTTTTTGTGTATTGACTCTCCATGTATTATTCGCAACCTAACATTAGTCGCCAAGGAAGAAGGCTGGCGCCATCATTACCAACCGCGGCGGCCGCACCTGCCACGCGGCCATCATCGCCCGCGAGCTGGGCATCCCGGCCATCGTCGGCTGCGGGGACGCCACGGACAAGGTCAAGAAAGGCGCGCAGACCGTGTTGGATCGCGGGCCGGGCACAGGGCCTGTCTTTGCGGGAAGGCTTTGCTCAAGCAACACTGACGACTTGCGAGCCAGGCATGAAGTCTTGTCATGCTTTCCCAGTAGGGCTCCGGCACATGCAAGGAAAATCAGCAACAACAGAAAGAGCGTCCAGCATCCTACGTCAAGGAAACCCTCAGCTCCTGTTTGCCACTTTTCCCATGTGCGTTTGGTGCTGTTGCAACAATGCTGCATTTGACATCCCTTGACCTGTTCTGTTTCTCCGATGTTGCACGTGAGCGGCCCTGAACGGCAGGTGACGCGGTGACCGTCTCCTGTGCGGAGGGCGACACTGGCTACATCTACAAGGGCGAGCTGAAGTTCGAGCCGCGTGGATTGAAAGCCGATAGCCGGCGGAGAGAGGATCACTCTGCAATGCACCAAGATGAGCTCAAGCTGAATCCAAGGAAAAATGTGCAGGATTTGGGCGATCTGCCAGAAGTTGGACTCAAGAATCTGGGACAGCATGATGCGGCATGATGAATGCGTCAAGACGTTTGAGTGCGGACTGTACTGAGTAGCACGTCAGATGTGATTAGCCTTTCGCTTCACAGTGAACGTCTTCAGGATCATGATGAACGTGGGCAATCCCGAGACTGCTTTCTCCTTCGGCCAGCTTCCCAACGAGGGCATTGGCCTGGCGCGCCTGGAGTTTGCCGCACGGCTCAATAAAATGCAAGCCAGGCTTCAGGCACAAAGACCAACGGCACGCATGACTTGCTGAGGCTTTCTATGTCAGCGTCAGTGTGCGAGGGTGTGTGCGGGTCATGGTTTGCGTGTGTGGTGTTGGTGTCAGTATTAGTGTTAGTTTCAGTATTAGTGTTAGTATTGCTACTAGTGCTCGTGTTAAGTATCAGCCCCATCCCCTAGACAAGCGTGGCATAATGAATGTAGTTATGTGCATTTCGAGTGCCTGTGTGTGTGTGTGTCCGTGTGTTTGTTGTGCCCGCGCGTGTTTTCCAGGTCATCAACAATGCCATAGGTGTGCACCCGAAGGCCGGAAATCGCGTGTCCTAGCCTCGTAACCCAATCTGGTCCATTGTCCGTCTCTCACTCGCTTCCAAGCCGGGGCTGATGTTTTTGCTGCGTCGTATTGTCGCTGGCAGCGTGCCAGTTGGCTGTTGCACGAGGCGCTCTTGAACTACGACACCTTGGATGCTGAGACCAAGGGTTTGATCGACGAGCGCATGCGTGGCTATGATGGACCCAAGGTCCCCTGGCTGATGTTACAGAAAAAGACTTGAAGTGGTCAATGGGAGTTGCTCCTGGTTGTGTGATTGCCGCGATGCAAGTCGCCAGGACTTCTACATCAAGAAAATCGCGGAAGGCATTGCCACCTTGGCCGCATCGGTGTATCCGAAGCGCATCATCGTCCGGCTGTCCGACTTCAAGTCCAACGAGCCGCTTGTCTCCATGTGGAAGCCTTCTGCCGGACTGCTCGGACTCTCCGACTCTTCGACTCTTCCGTCCGAAGCCTCACCTGAGGTACAAGAGCCTGATCGGTGGCGAGCAGTACGAGCCCGACGAGGAGAACCCCATGATCGGCTTCCGCGGCTGCGGGCGCTACACGGACCCCTTCTTTGAGGAGTGCTTCGCCATGGAGTTGGAGGCAGCTCCGCTGATTCGGGCAACACATACCGCGCCTGTCGCAAAATCAGCACCACAGAAAGTGCTTATCGTGCCACACAAAATTGCTGCGCCTGCCACGAAATCGCGAGCCCACAGCAGCCGACCGCTCCGTCAAGGGTGGGTGGGTAGGTGAATGAACGGAGCATGGACAGGAGGAGGGATAGCAAGGAGAAGGCGGCGCATGTATCGATCCGCACCGCCTTCTCCAGTTATTTTTTTTGCCGCTTCCTTCCCATTCGCTCGCTCACTCGCTCGGTCACCGACTCACTGACTCACAAACGCGCCCGCTCGCTTGCCCATTTCTTTGACGTTTAAGGTGTTTGGGAGCTCCTTACGCTGGCCCCTTTGTTGCGGAACCATAGGTTGTTCAGGGGACCCTGCGACATTCACTGCACCAAACTTACCACAAGAGGTAAGCATATCGTCCTTTGAATAGAAACAGGCATTGATTCTGACTGGAGTCTGGAGTCATGTTTGCGTGTTGCCAGGCCGTGAAGATTGCCCGAGGAGAGATGGGACTGAAGAATGTGGAGATCATGATCCCATTCGTCCGCACCCTGGACATGGCTAAGGATGTCAACGAAGTGCTGGTGCCCTGGCTCGCGTGGTTGGGGCACGGTTGGGGAAATGGGCTCTCATGAACAATGGACCGCGAATTTGCAATTGGTTTGATCTGTTGCAGAAGACGTTGGTATGCACGTGCTCGGAACGGCGCCTGCTTCGAGCCATTTGAGGAGAAGAACGGCCTCAAGAGAGGCGAGGATGGCCTGAAGGCGGGCCGTTGTGCTGTCAAGCCGTTTGGACCGAAAATCGAGCGCGGCGTGTGGAGAAGTTAGATTGGTAGCGCTCTTCGGCACCTCCCGGGATTCACTACCAACCTATCAACCGTGTCAACTGACGAGGTGCAAATGATGGCAGAGCTGCCAAGCAACGTCTTCTTGGCAGAGGAGTTCTTGGAGTACTTCGAGCTTTGTTCTGCACGAAAAGCTTTCAATGGATATTATGGATCTCGTTGGAACTCGCTTCGTTCATACTGGCTCAGGATGGCTTCTCCATTGGCAGCAACGACCTGACGCAGTTGACTCTCGGCCTGGACCGTGACTCAGGCGTGTTGTGTGCGCCTCTCCGAGCACACCATGGAAACGCGCAGTCCGACATTTGTTGTTGGCCGTTCGCCGTTCCTGTCATTCTGTCCAATCCAAGGCATTGCGACATTTGCAAGTTTCACATCCTCCTTCCGGTACCAAACCCCTGCTTTGTCCGGATGCCGTTTGCGCAGGCTTGGTTGCCCAGTACTTTGACGAGCGCAACCCTGCTGTGATGAAGGGTTTGGAGACCCTCATCAAGGCTGCCAAGGCCAAGGGCAAGCACCAGCCTCAGTTTGCGATGCTTTTGTCTTAGGACACGACTGTAGGAGTTGGATGTGATTCATGATTCATGTGGCATTCTTCCATTCCTGCAAACCTGTAAGTGTGTAAACCGCATGTAAACCAGGCACCGGCTGTTGGGCCAGAGACACAAATGTTGCTTTGTACGGCATGTCAGTCTTGAGACTGAGAAGAGCTGAGAAGACTCGAGCAAACCGCCAATCACCGCCAGGTATGTTGGCATTTGTGGTCAGGGCCCTTCTGATCACCCGGATCTCGCCAAGTGGCTCATGGAGCAGGGTATCGACTCTGTGTCCCTCAACCCCGACTCTGCCACTTGGAAGTGGCAAAAGGACATGGTCAGAGATGCACAATGCCATGAATGAGTAACTGACAGATTGGCCGCAAGCAATGGCTACAAGCAAAGGCCGCAAGCAGTTGCAGTTTTTGACATGCAACTGTCATCCGACATGGTTGATTCATCCTTGTTGTTTCTGCGATTCTTCATGGCTGTTTGCTTGGACCAATTTGGATACATTCGCTTGCCCTTGAAAGCTGCAAAAGTGTTCTCTCTCGCAGGATTTGTGAGATCTGAAGGGTTGTAGCCTTCGCGTGGAGCGAGATGCAGGTTATTCCTACTTGGCAGTTCTTGGGCAAGAAGTGATCGCTTTCGGATTTTCCGCTCAGATCAGATAGATCGAAGTCCATGCTCTGGCCGCTGAAGCGGCCTGATGCTGTAGCTTTAACTTTGCAGTAGGCAGATCAGCCAATTTTCACTGTCGATGGCATGCCAATCGATTTGCTGGGCGTAGGAGTGTTTGAACACCAGAGCCCGCACAAACACCTTTGCAAGAGCCAAGAAAAAAGATGTTTGGGATCAACAGCAAACCTCTTGGCTTGAGAATTGGTGCCTTGTGACCCCTGGCTGACGGCGCCTTCGCAGCTTGGCTCACGGGGAGGCCTTGCCGAGCCATTAGAGGCCATTTTGAGACTGAAATTCGCTTGCAGAGTAGCATGCAGTCGCATGCCGTCGAGCTGGGCAGGCATGGACGAGGACGAGGACGTGCTGCCCTTGAGAACCAGCCTCTCCCATTTGTATAACATGTGTTTCTAGCTTGCGAGTGAGAGACTGAGGCCGAGCTGGCTGTGGCCTCAGCCTGCGACGGGTGCTTTGTGATGCTTTGGCTTTACAAAGTTCACGATTTGTCCAAGCCGTTTGGCGGCTCCATGCAAGATATTGCAAGTGTCAAGCCAAGCCCCAGGATGTGAATGACAGTCCTTTCGATGCCGACGTCCTGGACCTGGACCAGCAGCAGTGCTCTCACGTCTCAGAGAATCGACTCATGGCTTTTCAATGTTGGCTCCATGCTCTAATATGATCTAGCGTGTTTAAGTTCTTTCATACGTGTTCATGCTTGGTCGCCCTGTGCAGTCATGAGCCAGGTATGGCCGGGCGTGGATGTTGCAGATTCTGCAGGCCGAAGCTTGCAACCGTCCTTTCATCCCCTCCCAGCATCCACAACTTCACCGGCTTTACACCTGTTCATTGCCCCGCGGCCATCCTGTTTTGGAACATGGGCCTTTTTTGGTGAAGGCAGAGCAGTTCGGAATGTGCCGCATGTGGAGACCGAGCATGAAGCTGGAGCGAAAGGGCGTGTCACTTAGAATTCGGTCGCCACCTCCGCAAGTTGGCAGGCCTTGATGCCCATTGCGAAGCCACCAGAGGTGGCGAACCTGAAGTTTCTGATATGCCGGGTGCCAATCTGGAGACTGCATGGATAGGCAAGACCGGTAGCCGAGGTCCAGATGCTGGACCGCTTGCGCCTCAAACTGGAAGCAAGGCATGGCATCGCATGGCATCGGACCTGGAATGAGACCTGGAATGGACCTGGACGATCTGAGGGCTGACGAGGAAGGTGACCGTGACAGGATCAGAGGCTCACATGTTGCTGGCAACTCAAATTTCAGTCAGTGCAAGTTGGGCTACATGTCAGGCCGCGACCGCAAAGGCAAGGGCAACCATAAGGGCCAGAACGCATCCACAGGGAGGCGCAGATGTGTGCTCGAATGTCGAAGGCATGCCCAACTTTTTTTTTCCTAAAACGACGCAGAGGTTTATCCCGGAGATGGGCCGTACCGAGATTGTGCCCAGATCACAGCGCGGGACCTGGTGGAGGACCCGGATGAGTTAGATGTCGGAGTCCAGAGAGTTTCAAGCGAGCCAGGAACTGCTGCAGGGACAAGGGGGATGTCATTATCCGGGAGCAGTTCCTGCTGACTAGCGAGGAGATTTGCCGAGCCGGCTGCCTACAAGGTTTGTGCAAGGCTGGCGATAATTTGCATGGATTCAAGGTACCTTTCGGCCAGTATGTCAGGAACCTGGTGCTTTTGCTTCGCACTTGAAATACCACGTGGGTAGTGAGGGGATGGACCACAAAGTCAACGAATCGGACAGGGGGGGAATCGTGCTATTCGGCCTTCGTGCTGACAATCATGGAACGGTGTCAGGTGCTGCAGGCAGGACCTTTAGAGGCGCGCGGCTTTAGCTGAAGATAGCAGAAGCATGTGTCCAATCCGAACGGGTGCCATAAGTGCCGCTTGGAAGGTCTTCGTCAATGGCCCTGCGCAGGGCCTTCAACGAATGCCCGTGCAGGCCGGGACACATGGCTGAAATGAAAATGCAAGTTCACACTCGGCTCTCGCTTGCCAATGCACCTGTTTCACTTGTAGGGGGGCCGGCTTCGGTGCATAGCTATACTTGATCCAACCATTGGAAGCGCAACGTCGCTGCCTCAAAGCAGCAAAAGCTGAAAAGGAGGCTAAGCACAAACTTATACATGGTTTTTCAAGCCAACTGCAGTCTGATGGTGTTTCTTTCCCTCACTCACAGCCCACGCCAGCCTCGTGGCTGGGCTACTGTGGATGCCACGGCCGTCAATGGGCCCCTCTACTTGGACAAGGCGGGCAGACTCCTCGAGCTTGTTGCTTCAGGTGCTCTTCTCAAACATACTCGAGAGCACTTCGAGAGATTTAAGGGCTACCGCGGTGCCGCCGACCTCCGCATTTTTTTTAATTATTTTGCCGACCCCCGCTGCATCACCGATGCTGCCTAAGAACACAGGGTCATGACCATGATAAGAAAGATGACAAGGACAAGGACTGTGATACGGCCCACTAAAGCTTATCCGACGCACTTGCTCTAACGTCACAAATGAATTCCACATAGAATCATTGCCAGTGTCTAGCGGGCCAATTCCAACAGCTGTCCATGAGCCGATGCTCATCCGAGCAAGCTTCGGATGATCATGGTCAAAGCAAATAAAAGTTGTCGTTGTAGCACCCGCTGCATCACCGATGCTGCCTAAGAACACAAGTCATGACCATAATAAGAAAGATGATAAGGATGAGGACTGTGATGTGGCCCATTGAAGCTCGGATGCTCATCCGACGCACTCGCTCTATTGCGGCAACGCAAGCTGCGAAAAACTACAGGCAGAGCACGCAGAGCCAGCGCGCATCCTGCGCTCAGAATGTGACAAGTGTCGTGAAGAGCGACGCTCGAAAGCACTCGTCGCCTTGGCAGAGAGCGATTTGCGTTTTGCTCAAAAATTCCACAAGTCGACCTGCATTTTCGCCACCAACAATGTGAAATACCACGTGAACCACACGCGCGCACGCAGATTTGCGGCAGAGAAACACCAGAGACTCCACTACGCTATCGCAGAAGATCGCGCCTCAGCTGGGGTGCCAGCAGCAAAGCGCCATCTGGACAAAGACAAGGTGACCTGGCTGCGACGACCACGATCGCGAAGCCGGAGACCTCTACGGCACCTCGCCATTGTGCACGGGTATGCCTGTAGCTGCCACAGACCACGTGGATCGAGAGAGGGGCGTGCTGCGCAGATGTCCCGGACGAGTTTGCGGTTGGACGCGCGACAGCCCGAACGCGGAGCTGAGCAAACAGGGAGAAGTCCGCTTCTGGACGGCGTTGCCTACCGCAGTGGATGTGCGATTCAAAACCCAGAGAAAGTGTCGCGTCAAGGGCATGGGCCGGAAATTGCATCCTTCCAGTGGCACTGATCACTGGGTCGCAGTGTCCGGCCTTTTGGCCAGCGTCGGAAATAGCCGAAGCTCAAGGTGTCGCGGAGGCAGCTTCCACTGCGCCCGTACTTCGCGATCACTGCTCACGCAGCGCAATGCCTAACCATGCGGGAAGGAGCCGTTGCTGACATCGCGATTAGAATGGAGACGACCCCTTGACATGCCGCCGTCGCGCGGGTCGAAAGTCAAGAACGCCTACTCATATTTCGTCCCTTTGCCTGCGCCTTTCCAGCGCGGGGAGGACGCGGTTGCTCCGCGTATGGCGAGGAGAGGCGATAGACTGGGAGCAAATCCGAGCAGAGTACGTTATTGAAAAGCCATGCTGCGAGCGTCGAGAACGCAAAGAGCCACGCGGCTACGCAGCTGGTCAATGGAAGCGCAACGACGGAGACCGTGTCTGGCAGCCCACTAGCAGGGCAACACACCGGCACGTGTGTCTGAGTTGCAAGGAAAGCCAAGAGTGCTACATTCGCAGAGAAACAAAAGAAGAGTGAGACTTCAGCGCGGCTGCGTGGCGCGCTCGCGAGCGATGTCGAAAAAATGCAAGACATGCAATCAGAAGCAACGAGGGTTTTGGACTTGTGCAGCCTGCAAGACATCACGGCCGGAACAGTGCTTTAGGAGGCACGTGCAACAGGAACGGAACGCAGACATGCGACGCATGCTTAGCAGAGCAACAGCTGGAAGACATTGCGCGTAGAAGTCACCAGTGAATGGCTAGAACGCGCGCGCAGCGGAAGGACAGCACCCTTACAGAAATTTGGCGTGCGATTGCAGCGATGTGAGGGGCGCCAAGTACTGCAGCGCTCGCAGCCCGGAATTCGCTCGCGCGCCCCCCCCCCCCCGTGTCGATCCTCCTAGTTTACTCTACATCGGAGCATCCACTACGCGCCCCCAGCATCTCCTGCAGCGAGGATCGTGATGATGAGAGGCATCGCTACGCGTCCCCAGCATCTCCAGCGTGCCACCCTCTGCATCTCCAACTCTGAAGTACAACAAGGAATACGCGAATCAGTGCGAAAGGCGATGATCATCACTACGTAGCCGCAGCATCGCCGGCAACGATCCGCCTGAATGATAATCATCACTACGCATCCATACCATCTCTAGCAGCGATGATCATCACTACGCATCCGTAGTATCTCCAGCAGTGATGATCGGGATGATGACAAGCATCGCTACGCATCGCCGGCGTTTCCAACTGCCTAACGTGACTTTTGAAATGTCTAGAATAGGAATACAAAGGCGATGATCATCACTACATAGCCACAGCATCGCCGGCAGCGATCCGCGTGGATGATAATCATCACAGCGCATCCATAGCATCTCCAGCAGTGATGATCAGGATGATGATAAGCATCACTACGCATCGCCGGCATCTCCAACTGTGCCTAGCGCGACTTTTGAAATGTATATTGTAGGAGTACAACGCCGGCAACAATCCTCGTGATGATCCCTAGCATCTCCAGGAGCAACGATGATAATCATCACTACGCATCCCTAGCATCTCCAGCAGTGATAATCAGGATGATGACAAGCACCACTACGCATCGCCGGCATCTCCAACTGTGCCTAACGTGACTTTTTGAAATGTCTTCAATAGGAATACAAAGGCGATGATCATCACTACATATAGCCACAGCATCGCCGGCAACGATCCGCGTGAATGACAACCATCACTACGCATCCAAAGCATCACTACGCATTGCCGGCATCCCCAACTGTGCCTAACGTGACTGTTGAAATGTCTATAAGAGGAGTACAAGGGCGATGATCATCACTGCGTAGCCACAGCCCCGCCGGCAACGATCCGCGTGAATGATAAGCATCACTTCGCATCCGTAGCATCTCCGTGATGATCAAAATGATGATAAGCATCACTAAGCATCGCCGCCATCTCCAGGTGTGCCTAGCGTGACTTTTGAACTGTCACAGCATCGCCGGCAACGATCCGCGTGAATGATAATCATCACTACGATCGCCGGTATCTTTAACTGTGCCTAACGTGCCTGTTGAAATGTCTAGAATAGGAATATAAAGGCGATGATTAACCACTGCGTAGCCACAGCATTGCCGGCAGCGATCCGCGTGCGTGATAATCATCACAACGCATCCATAGCATTTCCAGCAGTGATGATCAGGATGATGATAAGCATCGCTACGCATCGCCGGCATCTCCAACTATGCCTAACGTGACTTTTGTATGTATATAATAGGCATACAAAGGCGATGCCCGTAGCATCTCCAGCAGTGTTGATCAGCATGATGATAAGCGTCACTACGCATCGCCGGCATCTCCAACTCTGCCGAAAGTGACTTGTGAAAGTCTTTAATAGGAATACAAAGGCGATGATCATCACTACGCAGCGATCCGCGTGGATGATAATCATCACAACGCATCCATAGCATCTCCAGCAGTGATGATCAGGATGATGATAAGCATCACTACGCATCGCCGGCATCTCCAACTGTGCCTAGCGCGACTTTTGAAATGTATATTGTAGGAGTACAACGGCGATGATCATCACTGCGTAGCCACAGCATCGCCGGCAACGATCCGCGTGGATGATACTCACCGCTACGCATCCGTAGCATCTCTAGCAGTGATGATCAGGATGATGATGAGCATCCGCAGCATCTCCAGCAGTGATGATCAGGAGCATGAGAAGCATCACTACACATCGCCGGCATCTCCAACTGTGCCTAACGCGATTTTTGAAATGTCTAGAATAGGAATACAAACGCGATGATCATCACTACGTAGCCACGGCATCGCCGGCAGCGATCCGCGTGAGCGACAATCATCATCACGTATCCATAGCAGTGATGATCAGGATGATGACAAGCATCGCTACGCGTCGCCGGCATCTCCAGCTGTGCCTAACGTGACTTTTGAAATGTGTATAACAGGAATACAAAGGCGATGATCATCACTACGTAGCCACAGCATCGCCGGATCCGCGTGAATGATAATCATCACTACGCATCCATAGCATCTCCAGCCGTGATGATCAGGATGATGATGAGAATCACTACGCATCCGTAGATCTCCAGCAGTGATGATTAGCATGATGATAGGCATCGCTACGCATCACCGGCATCTCCAACTGTGCCTAATGTGACTTTTGAAATGTCTATAATAGGAATACAAAGGCGATGATCATCACTACGTAGCCAAAGCATCGCTGGCAGCGATCCGCGTGGATGATAATCATGACTACGCATATATTGCATCTCCAGCTGGGATGATCAGGATGATGATACGCATCACTACGCATCGCCTGCATCTCCAACTCTGCCAAACGTGACTTTTAAGCATCACTACGCATCGCCGGCATCTCTAACTGTGCCTAACGTGACTTTCAAAATGTTTTGATCATCACTACGTAGCCACAGCATCGCCGGCAACGATCCGCGTGAATGATAATCATCGCTACGCATCTATAGCATCTCCAGCAGTGATGATCAGAATGATAATCATCATTGCGCAGCTCTGTCTCCAGCAGCGCAGAGCAGGATGATGATAATCATCACTGACGATGATGACCGTCACTACGCATCCCTAGCATCTCCAGTAGCAACGAGGATAATCATCACAGCGCCGCACTTCAAGTACGCAGAAGACAGACATACTGGGTGATGATGGTGAGAATGATGATGATGATCATGTGTCTAGCAAGCCAATTCCATCAGCTGTCAACGAGCACATGCTCATCCGCGGAAGTTTCGGATGAGCATGGTCCAACGCAAATTTACTTATCGTCGTAGTATCGCCTGCATCACCAATGCATCCTGTGCGTCACCAATTGGGCTAAGAGATTGTGATCATAAGTATCATCGTGGCATCCTCTGCATCAGCAATTGAGCCTAACTCCACACTTCAAGTATGCAGAAGAAACCAATACTGATGATGCTCGTGATGATGATGATGATGCTGATTGTGTGTGTAGCGGGCCAATTCCACCTGTCAACATGCTCATCCGAGCAAGTTTCGGATGAGCATGGTCCAAAGCCAACGTAATGGTCGTCGTAGCATTTTCTGCATCACCAATACATCCTGTGCATCACCAATTGGCCCTAACGCTGATGATGATGATGATGATGATGATGATGAGGGATTGTGATCATAACTATCATCGTAGCATCCGCTGCATCACCAATTGAGCCTAGCCCCACACTTCATATATGTATAAGAAAGACATGCTGATGCAATAGTGATGACCTTCCACCCTTCTCGTCTTTGAGGACAAGGGGTTGGCGGATATAGCAATAATCAATATGCACGCATGTACAAACTCGTGAATGAATCTGTACATGTGTACATTCTAGCCCCCTTCACAGATCTACCCGTGTAGTAGTTTGCATCATTTTGCAGACATATGCAACATAAGCGTGATACGGCTAGCTATGCAAAGTGCATTGTTGCAATTCATGTTGGCTTGTCTAAACCAACTGTTTGCCACCGTTGGAAAACACCAATGGAGACACAAAGCCGAAATCACATCATGTAATTCTGCTTGCACACCATGGGAAGTAGATCACCAACGGCGCTTTGTGGACCGACATCTAAATTGAAACCAAAACTATTCGTGGATTATCAAGCGGCAAACAACACGGTTTACAGGCATGAAACAAGCGGTCAGTAGATTCTTTTCGCGTAGAAGACATGAGTGGTCCGATTGCAATGCAACACCTTCAACAAGATGCATTGGTAGGATATGTAGGTAATTCCAGATGTCCTATGCAACATCAAAGACTTGACTGCAAGCATCAAACAGCTACCAAAACAGCCGGGATGTTGCACATTAACACACCCAATGTGTGACGAGGGTCGCCTGCGAAGCATGAAAGGCCGCATTTCGCACGTCATGCAGGATCTCCACACTGGACACTACGCAAAAAGTGGCCCTCCCTGCTAGTTTTTGCCTGCACAATCCTTACACACCCTGACCAATCCCTCCCAGACCAAACCAACTTTACTTTCGCGTTGCTGACGGCCTCAGCAGCGCCGCAATGCTGAACTGCTGCTGGCTCTTAGTCTTCGCGGAGCCCCCAGCCACATCCTCCCGCCTTCTACAGCTTGCCCAACCCGTCAAATCAGGACGAACAAGAAATCACAGCTTGCCCAAGCCGTCCCGTTTGCCGGCAGGTAAGAAATCACAGCTCGCACAGTTTTTCAGGACGTTCGAAATCACACACGCGCCAATCAGGACAGGTAAGAAATCACAGCTAGTCTATAAAGGTCACAACGTCCAACCCATCCTTTGTCCTCAACAAATTAGGACGGGTAACAGATTACAGCTTGTCCAGCTCGTTTTGTTTCCAGGCAAAATGAGGATGGGATTAAGAGCCACAGCTTGTCCAACCCGTCCTGTTTCTCGGGCAAATCAGGACGAGTAATAATCACGCAAGCGGGGCCTCTTGAATCAAAAATGGACCTGGGATTAAGAATGAACCAAGTGCATTGTGCATTTTTGATCTTTCCAACGCGCGCTCTTCATAATGAATCTCTTGGGAAGCCCGTAGCGGGTAGGAGTTGCAGTCGATAAACTGGTGCGCGGCGATTCTTGAATCCGAGACAGGCCACAGGTTAAGAATAAACTGCATTGTGCATCTTTAAATCAAGTTAGAGTGAATAAGTGAACGAAAAAATGGACCTGTGAAAATCGCAGCTCGTCCAAGCATCCTGTTTGCCGGGCAAATTGGGAGGCAAGAAATCACAGCTCGTCCGCAGGAAATCACAGCACGTCTAGGTCGGCCAATTTGCGCGTCCGAGCCGTCCTGTTTCCCGGGTAAATCAAGACGGAAAAAAAGAAACAAATCGCATGTTGTCCAACCCGTCCCGACACTGGTCCTGGTTTTGTCGGAAATTCGTTTCTTTCCACCCTAAACTAACCCGCCACCGACCCTAGACCATCCCCAGACCCTCAGCCAATAAGCCAACCCGCCGTAAGCCAACCCTAAACCCACCCTAAACCAACTCTTGACCATAGCACAGGGTCACACGTCACCCACTCCAGTCAAAGAACCCTTCGCAATCACTTCGAAGGAAAACCAAAACACGGCTATGTTTATCGAACTCATTGAACACCGAAATGATTCAGTGACGGCGCAGCAATGATGTTGTGTCTTTTGTTTTTGCACCCTGCAGCATAATTGAACTGCAAGTGACGTTGCCCAGGTCAAGTCGCCAAAATGGACGGCGGCACCCACAGCGTAGCTGCGGTGGGTTTTGAGTTGACTGCAAGCACAGAATGCCAGCATTCAGGTCATCTTCTCCAGCGGATCCACCAAAGGAGACATTGTGGTGCGGAGAGGTGTGCGGCACTTGGGTTGAAGGTGGGTTTCGCAGGCACAGCTTGGCACAAAGCAAAGGTCTCATTGGATAGCGACGAGGTGGGCTTGTGGGCTGGTGGGCTCGGATTCATAGGGTTGGACTCAAGAAAGGTGGCAGTCCTGGCATGTGGCACCATGGTGGAGCAGGCAGGGGCCCAGGCCGACAAATCACTTGAGGCTCTTAGAGGGTTGGAGGGAGGAGCCATGATGCTGCGAACTTCAGGCTGCACCATTGGAGGTGACAGAGGCCTGGGGCCACTTCCTGTTCTTTAGGATAGCAGAAGGCATGTTTAGGCTTTGTCGCATAGAGCAAACGAAAGAAAATGGGCCGTTGTTGTGTTTTCACCAAGCGGCATGTTGGCGGCGTACTTGCACCTGTGTAAGCCATGGCAGGATGGCATCATCCGGATGCAAATCACGTTTGAAGGCCGCGAGGCAGCCCTGACGCTGCGTGTCAGAAGCGACAGCGTGGAATTCAGAAAGCGGAAACTTGAGATGTGGAAAGCTCCAATTCGAAAATCAGCCATGTCAGAGAGCAGGAAAGCTTGGCAGGGCCGAAACGTTTCGAAGTCCACGGGATGGGCATGGGTTGCTTGCGACAGTTTGGATTTGAAGGATACTCGGAATGCTCGGGATGGAGCGTTGTGTCTGTGTGTGGCTTGTTGGCCGAAATACTAGTGTGTTAGCCTTCCTGGTCCTCAGGATGTTGGTCCTAGGGCGATCAAGACACGCAAGTTGCTGGATGCGCCGGGGTTCTGTTCCGCTAGGATTGGTTTGGGGTTGACTTTGACTGGGCTTCAAAATTGATTGGGTTTGGTCAAGGGGTGGTTTGTGGTGGCTGGTTTATTCTTGGATCCACATTCCCGTGAGCTAAACCAAAGCGGATTTGGGCAGTTGAAGGTTAGTCATGGTTCTCCCGGTTCTTGGCTCAGGGTTGCGTAGGGTTTGAAGTACTTTGGCTCATTGCGGAGCACTGGGTTTCATAGGGTTAGTCTAGAGTTGTTTATGCTTTGGTTCAGGTTGCTTCGGCTTAGTGGGGAAGTGGTGGGGGTAGTTTAAACGATTGTGTACTGCGGCGCCCCAGTTCCAGCGTGGTTTGCCGGCTTGCCTCAGCCAAGCTTAGAATAGGCCGATTTCTTCATGGGTTGTACATCAGTTCTTACCCCGGAAGCTGTGCTTCGCCTGCTCCGGCTTGGCCTGTGTGGACACTTCGTGCCCGGACAAGCACCATTGCGTTGCAAGAGAGTTAGGCACAGTCACGAGCTCAAGCACGTGATACTTGCCGTTTGCTGCACGCAGCCCTCGACCTCGTCACATGCAGCGAAAGCGCGCATGGGCGCGCCCCGCAGACTTGGATTGCAGAGTGGATTTCAGACTCTTCTGACCATCTCTGACCTGGTTTGGCAAGGCTGGGTCACTTGTGATGCAACCGCACAGGCCGGCTGTGCTCGGAAACGTCAAAGAGCCTTTGTGCAGGTTGATTTCAAAAAGTGTTTGAATTCGTGAGTCCGGAAATTTGGAAGGGTGGCCCGAAGTTCTTTGAGCCCGTCGACCCCGAGCGATACAAAGCCCCGCGACAGGCGCGGCTTTATGCTGGACAGTGGGGTGCGGGCATGTGGGCATGAACTCATGGGAATGTAATGTGCAAGAGCCAACCTCTTGAGGATGAGGCGCTTGTTGGTTCCTGTCGGTTCCTTTCGGCGTGAAACGCGGGGTCGAATTCCGTTCAGCTGCAAGATGAGACTATGCTGGATGTTGAAGAATATTGCCAGGAACCGCAGCGAGAAGAGGGCTGGGAACTTGAATACCTGCAAACATGAAATACCTGGTCGTGTGCCAGTTTTTAAGAGGCTGCAAGCTAACCGGAGCGGTGCGGGAGCATTGCGAGTTTGGACTTAAGCTTCCACCGAGGGACTTGGGAAGTAAACCGCATTTGGCGCGTGATGAACCTGCAGGAGGGGCGTCCGGGCGGGTCCGAGGCTCCCCTTCAATCACTGAGGTTCAGCTTGGTGTGTTTCGCCCGCTATTGTCACAGCAGTCAAGGCTTCTGACTTGGGACAGATGCAGAAGTAGTTAAACATCACTAGCGCTCGAACATGCCTGCTGAGGCGTAAAGGTTGAGTATTGAACTTGAGTTTGGGTTTAGCGAAGAGTTATGGCAGCTGCAAGCGCCTGAGCAGGCTAAAACAAAGCATTATTTGCCCTGGAATGTTATTGGCTTGGTAATCACAAACTATTGCGTAGCCATGAAACAATTCCGAGAGCAACGCTTTGCTTAGATTGCCTGCTCCCAAGGGCCTCGGTGGTTGTGTGTGTGTGTGCAGCATCATGTTTGCCCACACAAAGCACGTTTTATCGAATGGCTGCAAATTCTACGAACGGCCAACCAGCATGAAAACCAAGCTAAGCCATATACTAGCACGGGATGGGCTGTGATTCGCTGAAGGACGAGCACCAGCTTCCTTTGGTGAGAAAGTGTGAGCCGCCGGAGCCTAAGGCAAGTGTGAGGCAAGCATCGACTCAAGGCCAAAAGGTGCCCAAAGAGCTGTGATTTGGGACTGAAGGAAAGCCAAAGACACAAAACCTACTTGGGATGAGAGACGTGAGTTTGAGTGGAAGCAGGTACGCCCCTGGATCTGGAAAGATTCCTCCGCCAGAGATGCTGGTCAGGCTCTCCGGATTTGAATCAAGCACCACTCACAAAGCCAGCTCTTCAAAAGAAGCAGGCGACATGACAGAAGCAATGCCACAGGGTTTAATCCATGTTTTTCTTGAACGTCCAGAAGGCACAACGAGAACGCATTCTGGCAGAAATGCGCGCAAAGGAGCAGGATGTGTTGAGAAGGACGTCCATTGGAAGCGCCCCACAAAGTTCGACGCGCATTCGAAGGTTTGCTCACCTGCGCCTGCTATTCGCAAAGCCGTTGGAGGCTTGCACTGAAAAGGCAGAACATCTAAGAACACAGGATCTCAGGGAGCAGGAGAAGAATTATGCGAGATGCAGCCAACTACCAACTACTACACTGATTCGGACAAAACGGCCAAAGAGCTCAACAACAGGCATCTTGCCCAGCTTGTTGTCAAGGTGAAAGTGTCAATCAAGAACAAACTATTGTTTGATCGAGTTGAATTTGTTTTGCAGGTCCATCTATTTGCAGTTTGAGCGCGTGTTGATTCCGTTGTGCTGCTGCATGTTGGCATCATTCTGCATGACCCGAGGACAGCCGCCTCCAATATTGGGCTGATCCGTTCCCTCAACTCGTGCCAGTTTTTTGCACGAGCACTTCCCTTCTCCGAAATGCACCCCTGCGCACGAATGCAGAAGTTATGACCGCTGAGACAAATGAGCACAGAGCTGCGTTAAGAACATGCCACGTT
>CAUJNA010002433.1:0-34002 GCA_963377175.1 Effrenium voratum | reverse complement strand
CAAACTTCATCACAAGATGGTCGTAAATTCAATTGAGTAATTAATCGTTTAATCATATTATATATTAATCTGAGATACTCTTAATCATTTATTCTAAATGTTTCTTTCTTGCTGTGAGTTGTTCCTTTGTTGGTATTCCATCTGGTGAGCGTGTATTATCTAATGTCTGTCTTATTCTGTCCAACTCCGTTCTGTAACTTTCGGTTTTGTTGCTTTCAACTGAATCATGTCTATACTTGATTAATGCTCCCGGCGATTGTCTCGCTTCCAGTGTGTCCTTCAAGTGATTAAATTGATTCATTCTTCAAGCAACACCCCATAAATCTCTAACATCGTAATGTCGTTCTACTTGCGGTGCCCTTTTAAATTCTGCATTTCTGTCACTTCTCATAAGCATGATTGTTGTATAGTATCATTTAATTGTGTCTATTGAAACATTGATGAAGATACTTTGGTTGTTTTTTTGGTTTTAATATTGATTTTTTTTTCAGTTCTTCGTATGGTGTAGGCTTCTTAGTTGTTTATTTAATCACTTCTTGTTTAATCTCATTCTTAATCTCTTCTTTCACTTCTGGTTTTATCTTTCTATTGTTATTTGGCTGTGGCTCAAAAAACCGGTACCAAAATGGAACCCTGGTAAATGGAAACATGAACCAAAACCTGCGTAACCCCTCCTGTTTAATTTTGAGCCATACCCATTTTGTGGATTGACTGGTAATAACTCAGTAGGTGAGCCTTACAATTTTTAGAGTGTGAAAAACAAAGTGATTTAGCATTCATAGATTTACCACACTTTTCACATTGGACTACTTCAACTTTTTTCTTGGTTCTTGCTAATGCTTTTGCTTTTGGTTTAGGTTCTTCTTTGAATTCTTTTTGTTCTTCTTTTGGTTCTTCTGGTGTTGGTTTTTCATTAACTGTTTCATTTTGTTCAACAACTTCATTATTAATAGGGGATTCGCGTAGCGACGCGAATGCTTCTCAAGGATCTCTGCAATTCTTGCTATAAATCTAAAAGCTGAATTAGGGGACCATGGGGACCCAAGCAAAGGACCTTTTTCATGGGGAGCTCGTTATACCCCCAGGTGAGCTTGTCACAAAACAGGCAGATTGATGAATGACTCTAAACTTTGAGTAGCATGACATAGCTGGGCTTCCCTTAATCGCAGGATAGCAATCCAGCGCAGCTGCAAGTGGAAGCACGCCATGACAGCTCTGAAAACTTGAGTCGCTACGGTAATGCTGAATGCTGAGTGGTGCAGCCCTCCCTCCTAGAGCACTATATGGGTGTGGCTCAAAATAAACCCACCAGGGGGCCGCAGGTTTTAGTCTTTGGTTCCATTTATCAGGGTTCCATTTTGGGTACGCATTTTGACCCACAGCCATATAACGATTTACCGTCTCATTATTGTCTCAAGGGATGAATGTGAACCGTTTTAACCCGCGAGACGCTTGGCCCGAGCTCCGAACCAAGCTTATCCAGAGCACGGCCCAAGAGTGCCACCCATCTGCAAGCAGGGCATGGTCTGTTTTAGTTTCAATTAACATCTACTGCCTCAATACTTGTCATATAATATTTTATATATATATATTCTATCTGGAAAGTTTATAGAATTGATTTAAATAATATCGCTTTTCACGAACAATAATGAAAATGAAGAATTAACCCCATTCAAATTAATTTCGTTACCTAATGAATTAGACAGCCAACAGTATAAGTGTTTAAATGTCCTAGTTGATACATCTAAGTAATCTAGCGGGTTCATCTCATTATCAAAGACAATTCCTGCGTGTGGTGCTGTGACTGGAACCTTTTTTACTACTGTGCTGTCGCCAGTCCCTAATTCACTTGATTATAATTTGATAATTGAGAAGAATGAATAAATATGTCTGATAAGTTGAAGATTAATAAACTCAGAAATATCAGGATTACTATACGGATAAACTGCCATTTGATAATTTCCTAAAACTTCATTACCAGGACGAAAATTATTAGCATCAAAACGTCCATTCCAAATATAGTCAGCATATATTATGTTCATCTGTTCTTCAGTTAATACTGTGAATTGTCTATCAGCATAGTTTGAAAAAATATTTTATTAGTTTTGACACTGTAAGTAACTTCATAAGTATTTGAGAAATTAGTATTATCAACAACACAATTTAGATCTGATGTTAATTCTGTCGCCAGTTCTGTGCCAGTATATACTCCTTCATCTAAGTGTGATGCTAAATAATGAACATGTGTGTTGTCTTCATCTGGAACTAATGGTGAAGAATAAAGTATAATATATTATTGGTAATGCTACTTCGTGAATGTTGCAATGAACACCATTATCTGCTTGTAATGTTTTTGGAAATTCAACTTTAAAATTTGATGATGTGCCACTAATTCTATGAGCACTGTCAATATAAACCTTCTTATATGTAAGCACAATATATTGTAGAATAGAAAACTAATTTATACCGCTATTTATATGATTAATAATGAAGAGTTCATCTATGAAATGAAGCACGGGAAACTTAAACATTATCAACCTTACAAGAAATCAACTAAAATAACTGATGTCATGAAACAAACTGACAAAAAGTTAAATAGTTGTTGTCCCAATTCTAAGTTAACTGATGCCCAAGGATTAAGTAGAGCATATGGTAATGGTAAAGGACTGTATATTGATGGTGATAAAATGTATGTAGCAGGAACATTCGGAAAAGGAACCTTTGGAGGTGCTGTTAATGACATTCTTGCAGATGTGGGACTTCCGTTTAAAATGACAAAGTACTCACAACGATATAAAGACACATCAAAAGCATTGGATGAAAACAATGAAGTTAAACACCTTGTAACACATAGCCTCGGTTCAAGTGTAGGGGCACAAATAACAAAAGATTACTATGAAAGAGAATTAACTTCAACACCGATGATTACATCAATTTTAGAAGTATCTTGGACCCTGTGAGTATTGCTGACCGTGGTGCTATAACTGTTTATACTGGTTCAATAAATCCATTTACCAACCACGATTACATAACTGGATACGGAGATATGGGGCGTGATGTGTCAAGAAGCATTTGTCCGGTAAAGGAGATTTTGAACTTTTTGTAGGAGGAAAAAAACATATACTATTATATATGTGTAATCAGTTGAATGATCACTTGACAGAAAGTGAAACAAACTATAAACCATTAACAATTGAAGAAAGATTAAAGGATTTACACAGAGAAGTACACGAACATATGTAAAATGCCAATGCGGTTGTGTCATTATTAGCAGTGTCAGAGTTAGACCTGACTATATTGAATATAACTTGATTATTTCAATTTATAATATGTGTCTGCCAAAATATCAAAATGATTATTTCCTAATCAATGACAACAGAAACAACTGTAATCACAGTCAATCAAACATTGCTGAAACAGTAGAAAGAAAAAATGAAAATATGTTCATAGTATTGTTGATGATACAACATAAGAAATATGACAACGAAACAACGGATGATATGATTAAGAATGAAACTAAAAAGTATAAGAAAAGTTCATACGAAGAAACTAGAGAAATAGTACTAGAAAAAGAAAAGTCTAACAATCCTGTTGAAGAAAAGTTTAAGAAAACAAAATGACAATTATGAATAATAGTTCTAATAAGAAAGATTTTACGAAACTACTTAATTTAGATTAAACTACTTCCAATTGAGAATATTTACAGGAATGGAAACTGTTGGTGCTGAAGATATTCTAATTGACTTTGTTTTCAAATTGAATAAGGGTGCTAGTTATATCAATGAGCGTCGTTCTGCGTCATTATTCCCGTCTGAATCTAACGTCTACACGCCTTCATCAGGACAGCGTGCATTAAAAATAGCGTTAAATGCCGAAGATAATAGTTGGTTAGACCCTCAATCAGTGATGGTTTTTGTTCAATGTTGCAAACAAGGATGCTACAAACAATCGACGCGTTCGACCTCTGTCTCCTGCTTATTCCTTCTTTAGAAGAGCACGCTTAATTGCTGGTAGTCAACTTGTTGAAGACATTGATTACTATAAACGAAATCATCACATGATGAAGCAATACAGCAACCATAGCAAGTAATTTAGTTAATGTTTCATCAAATACATGTTTAATAGGTAATCTGACACTAACTTCAAATACATGGTTTAATAATATTTTATCAAATACAAATTGAATAAGTAATTTGAATGCTACATCAACAACACATGTCGATAACATGTCTTCAAACACCAATTTAATTAATACAAATATTAATGAGATTTCATCAAATACATTTTTAATCAATAATGGAAATTATACTATAACAACTACTTTTAATAATATCAGTTCTAATTCCAATTTAATAGCAGGACTAAACAGCACAATAAATTCACATATTACAGCAGTATCAGACTTACAGAATGGAGGTTCGTTCAATGAACCAGATTGTTGCAATAAAACATCAACTAATAATTTGCTATCAGATAAGTTAAATACATCAATATTAAATAATGCATTAATACATAATATTTTTGAAATGTATACTATCGCTCAATCAGTAGCAGGTGCTATTAATTTAATGATAATGCAACTGTACATAGAAATTTGAATACGCTTACTACTGGCAGTATAGTATGTAATAAATTTAGAACTACACCTTCACCTGATTTAGGTTTACAAATGACATTTCAAATGTTTAATCGTGAATTTAAATGGTAGAATGTGCATGAGTAGCGCAGGGGGTCAGTTGGAAACTCAAATAGGAGATGCTATTGTTGGCAGAGTCTGGGAAAAGGATAGGTTCGGTTTAGGTGCAGTTCATGTCAGTGGTTATGGTTTAAACTGTGCTGGATAAGTAAGATTTACTGACACCGTCCAGCTTATAGGTTCTGATAAAGCAATGCATCTCAATAATGGTTCATATTTGAACCTTAATAATAATGGTTTAATACCACAATATACACCTGATGCAATAGAAGATTTATATATGGCACATAATAATTTTGTTGCTGTGAGTGTTGGTGATGTGAGCAACGCAAGCAACCAGTATATGATGTGTGATGGATTAGTTAATAGAACCATGTTTAATAGACCTGTTGACGTGTTAGGTAATATTTATACAAATGCTGATGCTAATTGTGATAATGTTAATACTGCTACTTATTGTAACTTAACAATTGATACAAAATGAGAATTATACCGTTAGTGCGGTTTCATCTTTTGATATGAGAAACACTGATGCTAATTCTTCATTTAGGTTCATTTGTGGAGACCCTGCCGTTCAATCTATTGTAGTTGGAGCAGTTGATATTTCTACTGGATGGACTTTTTCTACTGCAACCGTAGATGTTATGGGTAGTTAATTGCTGACGATGTTTATGTCAAAACTGGTGGAGCATTAAGAAGTAATCATATAGCACCTAATGGTGGCACATTAGTAGCCGTTGATACTAATTTAGCAGTTCAAAATGCTTATTTAGCAACTAATACCATTCAATCATTTGATTTAACAGCGGTTTAATTTTTCGACAATATTTCAATGACAACTGGAACAGATATATTAATGGGAACAAGTGAAATATCAAGTTACTATGATGGAACTAATGTATCTACAATTGATGTAATATTCAGAACAACAAACACGGCGTTTAGAGTGGCAGATAGTTCAACTACACTTTCGATTTTTTTATCTATTGATAAGACATTTGAAACAACAGTAAATACTGGGTGACGCTAATGATATTGCTGCTGGAACTGTAACCAAAGATGCTTCTCTAATGGACAATGGTGATGCCAGATTGAAATACGATGTAGATTTGCTTAAAACTAATTGTATAAATACGATTAAGAAAATTAAACCTAAAAGTTCAAAAGGAAAGATAGAAACGATAAGGATGCCTTTCATGTAGGTTATATTGCTGATGAATTATTAAAAGCAGTTCCACAAGAAATTAGTAATGTAGTTCATACCAGTCGTGAATATGTAGGCATTGAATATAAAGAAGTTCCAATATTATTACATAAAGCACTGCTTGAAGCAATAGATAAAGTTGAAAAATCGGAAAAAGAAATTAAGGATTTGAAAGAAGAAAAATCTAAATAATACATAATGTGTTTTTTTTCAAAAAGAAAACTGATATTGAAAAATACACCTCTTGATAAATTAGATCAAATTGATGATGAGGATACTCGTCAGCGACTATTGATTAAAAGTGTAAAACACTATATGAACAAGTAAATAAGTTGGAAGAAGAAGAAAGTGATAAGAATCATTATAAATTACCTGCGTTAAATTTATGTAGTTATAGTTTGTTCTAAATTGATAATATCAAAATTGGTGAATATTATCAATCATCTGGCTCTCTTGTTGAACCACCATAACTATAATTATCACTATCACTACCACTATCATTTTCTATGTGTAAAATGTTCTTCTAATTCTTTCCTTAATTTTTCTTCTTCCTTAAAAGCAATATGACAAATACATTACTCTGGTCAAAAGCATCCTTCATTACAAGTTTCACCACATTCACACTCAACTAATTGTTGTAGTCTTTGCTTCCGGTATTCTTGAATCTGTTTTGGTATATCATCGCCGAAAAACCTTACTGGTTATTCATATATTCTTCATTGAATCACTTTTAACATTTTATAATATTGGTAGTTTATTTAACTTTAAAACATTGATTGTGCTATTGATTTTTAATATTATTGGTGCTTTCTCCTTGATATATGTATTGATAAGTTATGCTTTAACAACTTTTGTCCACACTCACATTATGTTCCTTCTTTCATATTATTATACCATCGTTTATTCATTTCTTTCACCTCTTCTTTATGTTATTCTCTATATTTCTTACAATGTATTGTATTTTTCGCTTTCCCTCCATGATTATGATATTTGCCTTTCTTTGCTTCATTAATTTCATCCTTTTTTAACCAATATATGTCTCTTGCTTTTTCTTTTATTGCATCACTAAACTTTTTGTATTTTGCTTTGTCTCTTTCTTTGTGTTTGTCAGGAACTTGTTTTCTGTCTTCCTTTTTCCATTCACTATACTTTTCTGCCTGTTCTAATCTGTCTTCATTTGTTGTGTGGATTTAGTAGGTTTAATGGTGCGTTCAATTGTTCTTTATATTCTCTTTCTTTCATTGATGCTTCTAAACGGTTTTCACATTTCAAATTCTGTATTAAAACCATTTCAACAGTATTCCATCCTCCTTTTCACGAACAAATTGATATACATATTGATTATAGTTGTTTATCGTTTTCTTTCTCAGTATTAGTTTAATAGCACATTTTCGTTTAACAAAATTTGTAGTACGTCCAACATAACAGTCTTTGACACTTAAATCTATAGAAAAACATTTATAGAATAAGTATTACCTTTTTACGCATTGTATAAGATTAAATAGTATTATAACTTTAAATATGATTTACTGATATTCAAAATGATGTGAAAAGTGAAAACTCCTTCATACACATTTTACCAGGATTATTTTCTAAAAGGTTAATATAGAAAAACTATGTGGTTCATAGTGGCGGTCTCATATATTTAATAAATTAGCTTCTTGCTTTCGTGTAAATTATCGCTTCTAACAACTGCTGATAATTCATCTTGTAATATGTCAATTTATTTGAAGTGTCTAACTTTATAATAAAACAAATGACTTATATTCACTGTGATAACTGGTGGCACTATTGATGATGTTTGAAGACTGACATGTGTTGATATTCCACTATGACGACCTCTACCAAATAAAGCATTTCACAATTTGTTATTTCTTGTTATTGCTGGATTATCAGATACATCATCCAAAGTTATCAAAATATTAAATATATTATGCATCCTTGTTTGTTTTCTGATATTCAATTATTCTATTTTTAGTTTCTATAGCTCTTTTCAATCTTCAAAATTGAACTCATCCCACCAACACGGTTCCTTATCAGTATCAACTTTTAAACCTTCCTGAATGTATTTCTTCACTACGACCAAATACTATCCAAATTTACTGATGGAGACCAGCTAAACATTCTTCCAAATGCTCCTCTATACATATAAAGTATCATTGAAACAAGTAAAGTTGATTTTCCACTTCCCAGACGGTCCAACAATCATCGCTCTCATCGGTAAATTAGGGACAACCTCGTGATTACTTTGTTTAAAGTCTAGTTCTTATTTCATCAATTGGTTTTACTTCAGGAATAATAAAAGTAATATTATGAATACTTAAAGAATAATAATTATAATTCATATTGTATGAACTATCGTTTATGATATAGGGATATCATAAATGGAACAAATGTTCATTGCTTCAATCATAAGCATTAAGGATAACTAGTTTGAACCCCGCTTATGTGTGCAGTGCGAAGAAACCTCATTGCTGAGTCCCAAATATTTCAATAATAAGATTAAATATAACCATTTGTTTATTATATATATGACTATCGTTCATTGTAGTTGTGGTAAAACTTATGATGACAAATATGTATTTAAGCATCTAAATTATAAACATCATCAGAATATTGTAGAATATAGATGGAATAAAGACGATACCATGAAACAACTTTACAAAACAAAAAATGAAAGTATAGGTTATCTTATCGTTTATATGGATAGAAGTTGTTTATGATTATATCAAGAAAAATAATGAAGTAGAGAATGTAGATGAAGAAGTTGTCATAACTAATAATAAAACTAAAACTGTTGTTATTATACAATGGAACTAATCGAGTCAGTAATTAAAGATGAAAACACAGGGATGTATTCATAGATATTAATCTTAAAAAAGTATTAGAATTATTGTTCAATTGTCATTTAGTCAGACAGTTCTTCTTGAATTCCAATAATGTCATTCTTTACCCCGAGGAATTTAAGATGACATGATGTCACGACAAATTCCTTGGGGCGCCAATACCCTGATCCCAACCTAAATTATGGATTTTACCACATTCTTGAAGGGCAGGGAATTTAAGATGACATGATGTCACGACAAACTCCTTGAGGTGACTTCATGTCATTTCAAAATCCTTGGTAGCAAAGAATATCTAACGACATGATGTAACCTTTATTGTGGTCGATATTTGTTTATTGTCATTTTACTATAATTATAACATTGAAAATTTATATGGTGTAATCATATTATACTTATGATTTGTAAAGATTATAGCATGTTATGTGTTCCTTAATTTGCATATCTCTTTCAAAGTGCGTTGTTTGAACTTGGTATGCTTCTTCAGTTTTTTCGTGCTTTGGGAGGGAGGGGGAGGGGGAGGGAGGGGGAGGGGAGGGGAGGGGAGGGGAGGGGGGGAGGGGATGAGGGGAGGGGGGGAGCGGGGAGGTGAAATAGGGGAGGGGAGGGGAGGGGAGGGGAGGGGAGGGGAGGTCCGCGCAAACACGTGACAGACTCGAGCAGAAAGGCCTTCCCAGGATGGCAGAGGTGCAAAGCAACTGCTGCAATTCCTTGTATCCCCATGCCTTTCAATTCAACAAACGAGGGGGGAAATCAAATCTTTGGCCCCTGAGTGGTCTTTGCGTTGAAGCCTCTGCAAAACGAGTCAACAAAACTGGCCCACCTGCCTGAGCTCCCACTTGGCTCACGCAGCCAAAAATTACATCTTCCACCTGGCACACATGCAGGCAGGGCGCATTGCCGTCCAAAGCCAACCAGCCAACTAACAGTCATCTTAAACGCTTGCGCTTTTGAAGTGCGCATCCGCCAATGCAAAGCTGCACCAACAAAATCAACGGCTTGATCCCGAAATCACAAAGGTCCCCTGAATACAAAGTCCCCCCAGCCTCTTGGCCTGCCAACCGCTGTCTTTCCACCAGCGCGTCACACACTGCAGCCCCCAGTTCGGCCGGCTGGTAGCCTCAGGGATGTACAAAAATGACATAAAACAGTGGAACAGCAAACGAACCTCATCAGGTTTGGATGGGACCATGGGACGCGACCCAACACAAGCGACTTTGGGGGAAGCCATGGGTGTTGCCGTGGCAAGGAATTGAATTCCGAGACTGGCTGTCCACGTGTTTGACACTCAATGGCTCGCCTCCGTTCCTGGTACCAAAACAAATGCAACGCAGCTGATCCCGTTCGCAAATACGACACTGCTTCTCTGAGAGCCCGAACCTGACAACTTTCCGTTCCTCTTGCCCCCGGCAAGCCTGCGCACACCAATCTGTATTTCCCTAAGCATGTTTGGGCTTCATGAAAGAGTGGTAAACTGTGGCCAATTTTCGGCCATTGTCTTGGAAGTGCCCGCATGGAGGCCATCCACTCAGTTGTTTATGAGGCCTCAACACCCCCTTTCAAAGCCCTTTGGGATGTGATAGGTGGCTTGTGGAAGCCTTGCGGAACCTTTCGGAGAAGGCTTGGGGATGCTTAGAGAAGCCTTAAGGAAGCTTAGAAAAGCCTTGGTCAAGCCTTGGGGAAGCTTGGGGGCCTCATTCCCAGGTGCAACTTGTCTGAAAGGAAGGGGGTGAGGAAAGGATTGCGCTTTCATAAGTTGTACTTCCCCGCATGTAGTTCCACCTTCCAAGCCAATCATCAACTCGTATAGAGGTTGCAATCATCAACTCGTATAGAGGTTGAATTGAACGTTGATGTGAATGCTGCAGTCGCATCCGACAAATATCATGGACAAGCCATGTGAGGGAGAGGAGTCCGGCAAGCATCCACGATGTATGCCGAGAAGGGCTTGAAGTCCGCCATGGCGAATGCCAAGCTCAGCTCAAGTCAATATTCGGTTTTGCTGTGCAGCCAGTGTGGGGCATTGCGTGTTTTCCCTGCAAAGTTGGAATTCCCAAGCATTCTCTAATGTACTGCTCTGCACTCCAAAAGTGCCCAAAATTGTAAGCAGCGGCTGGCGAAAACACCTTCAACCAAGCCGTCCGAAATCCGGATCTCTGTCTAACTTTCTCCAGCTTTCGCGAAAGTTCAAAAGCACCTTCCATAAACCGGGATTTCACAACAAGGGTTCTTAAAAGCATTGTTCTTTGTGGCCCTGGCGCCTTCATCGGTGTGGGAGACCGATGCTCAATGTGGGTACTTGACAATGAGACCTTTGCGCCTTCGAACGGATAAACGATGCGAGGCCAAAACAGGGTGCTCCGGGTATGAACCATTCGCAACAAAACTGTAGCCGGCCAAAGCTCGGACAAATCCTCAGTCGAAATTGAAATGGCGCCATTTCAGCCGTGCTGCGTTTGTGTTAGTGTTTTTTTTTGCGCGTGGCCAGGATTGAAACATTTGAAAAGCGTTACAATGCGAGAAAGAGGATAGCGGAAAAACATGGCCTCCCGCGGGATTCGCATTTGTTTGGCAAGCTTGAAACCACCTCGGCTCCGACACTTCACACGAGCATGTTTGCAAATGGCTCGGAACATGCGGGGAACGAGCTCGCAAAGGTGCTCCGCGGTCCGCACCTTCCGGGCAAGTACCAATAAAAACTGAGACTTGTTGCTGTTGCCGCTCCCTGCATGCTCTTCAATGCTCAATGCTCACCGTTTTTAAACTGTTAGCACAAACCTGTGGCGTTCTGGGGGCCAACTGGCTTCGGGTAGCCAACAATCAAACTCGCTGCGTTACCGAGCAATCAGCCTGCCGCCTGCCCGATGAATGTTGCGTTGCACCCACACCAGCTAACCCAGCCTGAAATCCTTGCATAAGGGCCGACGCAACTCCCAACCCCCATTTCAGCTGAGCATGCAAAAAGGCGAAGCTGCTTGCGCCGGCCGCTGCCAACATGGTATTCCTGTTGAACATTCAGCAACACGAAGCCGGGCAGCCAGCCCGTCCTGGGAACACACAACGAGAAGTACGTTTTTGGCGCAGGTTTCCTGCAGCATCTGTTTGTTCAACCAACTGCCGTCGCTGCAAGCAGCTTCGCTGCACAATCTCTCTGCTTGCAATTTTGTTGCAGTTCGTGCGCATACATTTTGTTTAGTCGATAACAACTGGCTAATTCATGTTTGTTTGACCCCGCGCGTCAGCGACGTGGCAAAAAAATGATCCACAAGGCCCACATACGTTCATGATGTCAGGCTCTACAAGACATGCCTAAAGACAACATCCACTGCAAAAATGCCAAGCATATTTTCCAATAACAGATGATAGTTTACATTGGTAAGCTGCACATTGCTAAGTTGAAGGAAAATGTGCTTGGCATGTTTTTCCTTTTATGTTCTTGTCGTTTGTTTAAAGTTTCGTTAAAATTGTTTGTGGCAAAAAAGTCGAGGTAAGTTCCATTTACATTGCAAAGCTGTACATATTTTGGCTCCTCGTGTTGTCGTTTTAAAATCAACACACATCCCGTGCAATCGAACTATTTTCATAAGTTGAAAACGTGGCACATGTCTGAAACCAACACATAGCTATTGGCGCGCGGCACTGCACAAGTCGCGATTTCAAACAACGTTGATCTAGGACACATTTTTGTCGTGCTTCAGACTTTGAAACTTCTTTAGTTAGAATGCTTCAAGCCAACAAACGGGGGACAAGCCAGGGAAAAAACAAAGCAATCCGGCAAGCAAAACGCTCCGCTGTGGTGCGTGTGGCCTTCCGTTTTCCATGCAATGCGCATGAGGGCCAGCTGGGCCAGTGTTTCGAAGCACGCTATGTAACGCTGAGCGTTAAGGCCTGTTGCACTGCTCCCAGCCCAAACAACCCTGAACGCGCAAATCCAAAAGGCGCGCACTTCTTTCCTGGCTTTGCCCCACGCTGTACGCCCGCTGCAGGCCCTACAACACCGTGGTTGCAATGGCTGAGCAGTACTGCTTTTCAAACTCCCTTTCTTCAAGCCTTGACCCAGGCCAGCCGTTCCGACTGCACCGCTTCGCGCCATTGCGCAATCATGGGGTGGGGTGACCAATTTAATGTGGTCTTTGCAGAAGGAAAAAAACCACGCCTTGTTCTGGACAGCACAGTTGCCAGGTCAACACAGACGTGCACTTGCAGCCCCCACACGTGCCTGGCTGAATTGGCAGACGATCTTAGCCGAGAACTTTACCGTTTTATAAACCGCCCTGCAGACCGCCCTTGCAGCCTTGCTTAAGCTGCGGGCTGTGCCCCATCAATGCGAGTGCCCCAGTGGAGCGGGTGATCAGGCCGCACGGACCTCCACGCAAGGTGTACAAGACCGTTCTTAAGTTAGTTCCCTCGTCATCCAACTCCGCACTTACGCGTTGGGTGCTCGTCTTCAGCTTTTTCAGCAGAGCTTAAGCACTTTTCCTACTTAGCGAAAAAACTGAAGACAGCAAGGTTTTGCCAGCTGGGAGCGCCGCCCTTGTCTATGTTGGAATGGCTGCCAACCACGCGTGAGGAGCAATGCGCTGGGTTGCTTTCGGCAGCAACGCTGGAGGCGAAAAGATCCGTCTCGGAAGATCCGTCTCGGACCTTGGAATAGAGTTATTCTCAGGAGAGGCGCTCGCCGGGCGAGGCGAAAAGATCCGTCTCGGAGATGATCCGTCTCGGGCGAGGGAAAAATTCCCTAAGGCTCACCAGAAAAAGATCCGTGCCCGCGCCTGGTGGAATCGAGCCCGCACCCTCCAAGCTTTAGAGCTGCGCGCCTCTTCCGATTGAGTTATGGAGCCTTGCTAGTCCAGCACAGAGACTCCCGTGCTAGGCTATCAGGTAGATGAACACGTCATCACCGTCGAGCGCCTTGAAAGTGAACCAAGCCAGGTCGCCCGAACGGGCGCTGACGCCGCTCAGGGGCATCTTGGCACGCTCTTCGCCAACGGCCAGCGCTGCGACGACATAAACTACGGCCGCACCGTGGCTGAAGGGCCGCGAGTACAACCAGAACACCTGGTAGGCTCCTGGCACTCGTCCGTCCAGGAAACGACCTCGTCCTGCGAAGGATTCGAAACCTAAAACGCTGCGTGCAGGCGTGTGGCTGCAACATAACGACCCCTAGATATGCTTGCAAAATGCCCTTCTGCAAGGCGAGCTAAAAAAAACAGGGGGAAAAAAAGAAAGCCAGCCAGCAGCCAGCCAGAAAGCCAGCCAAACCAGCCAGAAAGCCCAGCCAAACCTCTTTTTTTGATAGAAGCCAGCCAGAAGCCAGCCAAAAAGCCAGCCAGGGTTTCCTTTGAGGGGGCTCGCCTTGCAGAAACGCAGCTGCGGGGCATTTTGCCAAACCGCATATCTGGGGGTCGCCACACGCCTGCACGCAGCGAATCCTTCGCAGGACGAGGTTGTTTCCTGGACGGACGAGTCCAGGAGCCTGCCAGGTGGAATAGAACCCCCTCTAAAGAGAGAGGTGCGATGTTCTATGTTCGCGCTTTCGCGCGGCGCAGTCTGCAGCTGTCGCTGCAGTCGCTGCGCACTTCGCGCAGTTCGCGCAGTTCGCGCAGCTTCGCAAGCGCCTGAATCAGCGCACGGCTCGCAGCGCTGCTCCCGCGGCGGCCAAGGAGCGCAAGGAGGAGAGCTGGGAGGCGATGGAAGCGCTCCGCGAGAAGCGCAAGGCCCTGAGGCAGCGCCGCATTCGCAGAAGCGACATCGCATCGCTGGCCGACATCGCATCGCTGGCCCAGATCGAGAGGGAGCTCTACGAGGTGGAGGAGCAGCTCGTCAGCAAGAAAATCGCTGAGCGGCTGCCGGTCTCATTGGCGGCCAAGAGCGCAACCCTCGCTGCCTTGGAGCGGGTCGAGAAGGCGCGCAAGAGAGCTCCTCACTGCGCTGAACCTGCAGGGCAGCGCCGCCCTCGCTGTGGCGCGGTAGATGACAGAACAGAATCCCTGACAGAAAAAAGGACGTGCTCGTCCGACCGACTGAATATTTTTTATTTTATTCAGCTCAAACCAATTCGCGCTGTCTGAACGCATCTGGGGCCCGCTTGAGGCTCAGCTCTGTCCGGGCGGTGCCTCTGCAGGAGCCGCGCTCGCCTAGCGTGGCAGCAGCAGCACTCGCTCGCCTCTCTGCGCTGCGGCACTTCCAGCGCCGCTTCATAGCGGCCTTTCAGCCTCTGAAGCAAGTCTCCCTCCAAGCGGTACCACTGCGCATCTGAGGCAGCCATGGCACAGCGGGCAGAAAAGCCGCGCTGCTAGAAGAAAAAAAAGCTGTGATTTCCCTGCTTTGTTGCGGTGATGCTGTGTCGGTGCCTGGGCTTGTGATGAAGCTGTGTCAGTGCTTGCTGTCATGATGTTGCAATGTTGCAGCCATATTTAGCTCATGCATAACCAGCTGCGGATAAGAGACAACTCTGTTCTGTGTTGTGTTGACAAACGCAGGTGTCGACAATGAAACACGGAAAAACATGCTGTAAAAACCCCAAGCTTGCCTTCGCCTCTGTTGCCTGATATCTATCATGGTCGTCGCGATCACTCCAGCTCCCTCGCACATCACTCCCAAAAAACCGTAGCCAGGACACAACTCACGGCATCGCGAACGTCTGCATTGTTTTTTTTGCCATCTGTCAGATGAAGTATACACGCAGCACCAACTCACGTGGTCAGAAAAGACGCACGTGACCTGATGAAAACGAAGGAATCTGTGTCCGTTGAACAAACCGTACCGTACACAAAGCAACAAACAAGAAACCAATGTAACAAGGGGTCTCCACATGTCAACCCGCCCACCCTCATCCCGTGACTCCACGTGTGGGAGTCTGAGTTGACAGCGGTGGAGCCGGCTTGGTACCAGGGGCCAGTATACCAGACAAAAAGAACTAACCGTACCATGAACCAACCAAGTGATTCTTCGTTTTCAATTGCTCCCAAGGAAAGCTCACGTAATGTGGATCATTACCAAAGCTTCAACTGCGACCAGGAAACACCAATGATCATCTTACTACCAATGTCTAAATGATCCACGACGAGCTTGTCTACGCTACGACTCTGCAGTGCCACTACTTGGCGTCTAGATTCTGTGGCACTCTTGGCGTCTAGATTCCTGTAGATGCCTCCCCTCAAAGTACCCTGCGCCCGCTGCGCAGCTTGCTGCTCGTGCACACCATCTGCTTGCCAAAGCGTGCCAAAAATGCCCACTCAATGCTAGGCGCTACCACTGGCTTGCCAAAACCGGTCAGAAAAGACACAGTCTTTGAAGCAATAGATAATCCCTCACGCATACCAGTCTTCGGGGCTGATGCCCATTTCTTCTCGCGTCAGGTATGTCGAGTTCTGTGCATCCAGCTCTTCATAGAACTCAGCAAGAACCTGACGATGCTCTGCCTCCTCCTTTATCTGCTGCAGCTGATCTGGAGTCAAAGCATCATCATCCTCGTGCGGCATTCCGTCTTCGTCTTCTCCCGCAGCGACTTCGTCGGCACCTGCAACACCGCGCATGGTGCGACGCTTGTTGCGGCCGCCGCCGAGTTCGCTGGCCGGCAAACGTTGTGGCTTGTCCGTGTAGCCAGGGTCTGGCAGCACGCCACGGAGGGACAGCATCTGAGTGCGGTCTGCCAGCTCCGCCTCGCTCCATGGGGCTCCAGTTTTTGCTTCCGACCACTTTCTGTGACGCTCGAGGTCATCTTGCAAGGAGGCTTTGCCAAAGAAATGGCGTCCAGCAGTCTCATCGTGCTTTTTGTCCAGCTGTGCCTCTAAAGTGGAGCGGTACCGAAACAAGGCGGTCTCTGCAACGGCACGAAACACCCAGTAGTCAGGCACGTGGCGAAACGCCATGTGCCTGAAATCGGTCACGCGTGACAGCCCAACAAAGGCCAAGCCAGGCACCGTGCGAAACGGCTGCCAAGTAGGCTCGTGCGCCATATCGAACACACAGCCATCGGACAACGTCAATCCTTGGCTTTTGTGCACTGTCATGCCATAGCTCAATACCAGCGGGAACTGCTCGCGGTAGAGCATGGGCATGCGCTCATGTCGAACGCGTTGCAGCCCAATGCACACGTATGTTGGATGGCCTTCTACCATGCATGGCCCAAGGTAGCCCGGAAAGTCCACAATCAAATATTTCAAGCTTGATGCTGAGCAGCCTCCGACCTCTGCTGCGTTCCGTGATTTCGCTTGAGCTGCTTGCTGACCTGCTGCGCCGTCAGAAAAGACGGGCGCCGCTGCATGCCGGACAACTCCGACGATCTTGCCACGCAAGCCGTTCACCAAGTTCCACACTGTGCGAACATTGGACGTCAGCATCACGGGAGCGCCCCGGGTGCAGTGCAAAACTCGGCGCAGTCCGCCAAAGGAGTCACAAGAATGACGCTCTACCAACGGGCTCGAGTCTGCCGACCACACGCGCAAAATGCCCGTGCCACCTTCTGCTGCAGCGTCCTCGCCCAAACGGCGGCCGTTGAACTGGCCGGCGCGCTGCTTCTCACAAAAAAGGTGCACGCATTCTTCGTGGAAGCGCCGGATTTCTTTGGCCGTCAAAGTGCACTCTGTGCTGGTGAGATCGTGTGTCTTCCACAACGCGACATCTTCTTTTGTGTGTGCAGCATCGCGGAGTCTCAGCAGTGACTCCTTGTACAGCGAAACACCTGCCTGCTGATGCACACGTCGCAGGCGAATCACGTTGCGGATGCTGCCAAACAATCTTGCCCCAAGGTTGACATCCGCATGATCTTTGCCCGTGGCCTGGGCGGCCGTGCTGAGCAAAGTTGCGTCATCCTTCACTGCCACGGGGGGCAGCTGGCCAAAGTCGCCCGCAAGCACGACTTTGACGCCACCAAAAGGCAAGCGCGCGCCACACTTGCAGGCGCCTTTGCGGTCACAGTGCTTAGGGTGGTAGGTTGCGTACCGCCACTGCTGCAAGCGCATGTGAATGTATGCCAAAACTTTCTTCTCGATCATTGACACTTCGTCCACTTCAAGCACTGCCATCTCTCCGAGCTCTGTGGCCATGGCGGCCATGTCCTCTTCGGAGAGCGAGGACAGACCGCCGCCACCATTTGGGCGCAAGCGAAACAAGGACGCTTTGGTGCGCGCGCCGCTGCCCATGTTGCTGGCAGCCACACCGGTATACGCGGCACGCACGATGCGGTCCTTGATGCCGCGCTGCCCCATCTCTGCATTGGCAGCTTGCACTGTTGTCGTCTTGCCTGTGCCTGCAGTCCCTAACAACAAGACGGGGCCGCACAGCTTCCAAAGACCCAGATCTGCTGGCAGAGGCAAATTCACGCCGGAAGCAGATGGCGCGCTCAAGTATGCCTCACACCAGGCGGACATGTGAGCAACAAAAGACTGCTGCGTTGGATCAAGCTGTGGAAGCTGCGGCGCAGAGGCATCGACGGGCAGGAAAGCCGCATCGACGCCTGCTGGCTGTGGCACATGCTGCAAGGCGATAGCGTCGGCGGGCAGAAAAGCCGCATCGACGCCTGCTGGCTGTGGAGCACGTTGCGGGGCGGAGGAATCGGCGGGCAGACAAGCCACATCGACACCTGCTTGCTTTGGAATCAGGGCGATCGCATCTGCGTGCGAAATACCACCCTGACCAACACGTAAAGTCCAAGCATGAGTCTCAGGCAAAATGGCACTAGTCATATCATCTGGCAAAGCTTCCAGGCTCAAGCTGGAAGCAAAAGGATTCAAAGCATCCCACTCGGAGCGAGTCTCCTTGTCCACACAAAGCAAAGCATCCTCGTCCAAAGGCACAAGCGCTTCGTGCAACGGGTTATACCCGGGCCGGCCCATGCTCTGCTCCTGCATGGCTCCGGCAACAAACCTGGCACGCTTGGCTTTTCTTTCCTCAGGATCTTCCAAGTCTTCATCGTCCTGGCGCCACGGATGGGGACAGAATACAGCATAGCGCCGCTGTCCCTCTTTGCTTGGCGAGGACAGATCTGCTCCCTGACTGACAGCTATGCGGTTTTTGGCGCCGTGGCCGACGCATACACCGCACTCACGAAGAATCCTGTGCTTCACTTCTTCCCATAAGTCTGCATACAGTTTATTCTTGATAGCCTTCTGCTCCTTGCCGGCAGGTTTTTGGGAGCCCATGTAATAAATGCACTGTACAAAGCTGCTCCAAACACTTTTTTGACAAGCCGGGCTTGACAAGGCCATTGCCGCGCTTGACATACGGCACCAAATCAAGCGCAAGCATCTGAAAAACAACTTTTTGCATCTCTCTCCCAAAATTGCCTCCAAGTAAAGCTCCAGCTGTAGACGCTTGGGCGTTGGCTTCTTGCCTTGACAAGCTTCCTGCACCGAGTATCTCATTTCTCCGTTGCGCTGGCTGCACGGAAACATGCTTGCTCCGACAATGATTAGCTTCTTATTTTGCGGAGGTGTCCTCCAGAACACTCTGAGCTGTGGCACCAGCAGCAGGCTTTGCAGCAGACAGCAAAGTTGCATTGCTACTTGCAGCGACGCTACTTTGAGACTGACCTTGCTGCTCAACTGTGGGAAGGACGGGCAGAAAAGCCGCATCCTTCCCGGTGGCTACCAGACATGCTGCGGTGCTAGCACTTTGCACGTCTACGGGCCGCCCGACGGATAGAACAGTCGCGTCGTTGCTGGCGGCGGCAACACTGTGAGAAGGCTGCTCGGCAGTGGGCAAGCTTCCCACGTGAGCTGCCTCCTGGCCGCAGTCCGCTGCACGTGCCTCGGACGGCGCAGCTGCTGAAGATTTCTTTTTCTTGGCTTTATTCTGCTGAGCAAAGCGCTTCTTCAGCCAGAAAGGGCACTGATTGGAGGCCACAAACGCATGCAATTGCTCTATGGGATCCGACAGCTCTCTGGGATCTGCCTCTGCCGCTGTAAAAGGCCTGTGCAGTCGCAGACAATATCTCGCCATGTCGCTAGCATTCGGTCTGCGGCCGTCTAGATTCAAGTAAGGCTTCTCCTTGACGATCGCGGGCTTTTTGCGCAAGCTCAAGTTTCTGCCCCGACGATTTATGCGTCCAACAAACTGAGACAAGGACATTTTTCGCACGGCTTCGACGGACAAGCCGCCACCCAAACGCAGCTTCTCCAAGCGGCTGGCATAAATGTCTACCTTAGTTTGCTTAGTCACGGTAGTTTGCTCCGTGCCAGTTTGGATGGCTTGCAGCTCCTTGACCACAGGCTGCTCCTTGGCATTCAGATTCACAAAAAATCGGCTGGACAGCACGCGCGGCAAGTCCATCAAGACGTGCCATGCTTCCAGTGAGCAAATCTGGTCAGGCACAGCCGTATGGATGAATAGCTTCGATAGCAGCGACGTGACAGTCATGGTCTCATCGTCGCGCATGCGGCACAGTACATCTAGCAGGCCACCGATCCGGCTGGTGGCCGTGTGGCCGCTGCCAAGCTTGCCCATATATTTTGTGAGGTAGTTAACTGCTGCCTGTATGGTCAGCACTACCTGATCGTCAACGTTTGCCACCAAGCCCATGGCCTTCAAAGGATCATGCGTGTTGACATGATGGCAGTTCCTGCGGGCGTACAGGCGGTACAGCCCTTTACGCCGGGGGTCTTCCAAGATGACCCCTTTGCCTGGCGGCATGCGTGACATCTCGTAGTCTTTGCTGCAAAAGGCATATGTCTGCGTCTTGTGAGCGCAGCTTTCATGTTCTGCCGGACGGCGTGCCACTTTGCTTCCCAGGCCGGGCCGCACCACGCGCAAGTACTCTGCTTGCGGCATATTTTCCAAACCTGCGCCTGCCTGGACAAGAAAGCGGCTGCTGATGCAGGCATGGTCGGACATGCCTACTCCCCAAACACGTTGAAAGCTGCCCTGGACGAGCCGTACGGTTTGCTGCCGCGCCGACCTCGGCACTGGACGGTCGCCGGGCTGGCTCTCACTGGCGGACAGAAGAGACGCACCAGGAGGCTGCTGAGTGGCGGACAGAAAAGTCGCACCCTCATCTTCCGGAACTGCACGGCGAAATGCGCGCGACAAGAAAAAGCAACGGTCGAAGCGCCATGCTTGCACACTGGGATGTCCATCCAGTCGTGACACCAAGTGCCTGACAAAGTCACCTCTGCACCATCTGCCTCCCAAGCATCTTGCCAGCGCTCCTGATAGCGCTCAGGCATCTTCTCTGAGGCATGCGTATTAGTGTCCCCGGCAAAAATGCAGCCGCCCACCGGCAAAGCTTCCAGGGCATTCCAAACTACTTCCATTTCCGAGGCTCGCTGCGCTGCAAACTCTGCGCTGGCGGTGCAGTGCGCAGTGGCAAGCGCCAAGCATGCTCCGTTTTTGGTTACCTGCGCTTGAACATGCAGTAAGTGCCGGACGCCTGCAGCTGTCAAAGGTACGACTCCCACACGAAGCCGCGTCACCGTAGCGTTGCGCAAGAGCATGCACACATCAAAGCCTTCCAGCGCGCTGTGGCCACGCTGCGCGGGACTCACTACATCGTAACCTAACTCGCGGCCCGCAGACAAGATAGCAGGAAGAGTGCTGGGCGTCACCTCTTGCATGCAAAACACATCATACTCGCCAATCCTGGCGCGAACATCTTGGCGCAAGGGCTGCTGGAACAAGTTCAAGCTGCCTACAGCAAGGTCAAGGACTTCTTCTGAGATAAGTCTCCGACCAGTGTCGCCTTCAAGCTGCCCTGCTGCCTGCTCCATGGCCACCTCCACATACACCGGAGGTACCTCCACACCGTGGCCACTGTGTCGGTCGTGCATGTTGCACTTCTCTGTAAGTTTGCGATACCACTTTCGACGCACGCGTCTGACCAGCTGGCAATTGTTGGTCATGAGCAATGCCTTTTGCTCTGTGCCTATGCGGCAGGGGTGCCACTCTGCTTGTGCCAAAAGTGCCTCCAAATCTTGCAACAGTGCCTTTTCTTGGCAAGTCAAATGAACAATTTTTCGCTTTCCGGCACCGTCTTTCACGTACGCCATGCGAGTGGGACTAGGAAACACTCGTGCAAAATCTGCATCCAAGGCTTGCTGGGAAAACTGCTCCCTGGCGGCCAGAAAAGGCGCACCAGGAGGCTCCTGCTGGGATGCTGCTGGCGCAGCTTCTGGTTGCAAACGCGCACGCTTGCGCGCAGGCTGCGCAGTCTCCTTGACACGGGTTAGCTCCAAGTCTTCATCTCTCTCTTTTCCTCACATACATGCTTACAGCTTGAGAGAGATTGAAGACTTTTCACACACACTGTCGAGGAGACTGCGCGCCTTGCGCGCAGCCGTGCGCTGAGTTTGCAACCAGAGAGCTGGCCGCAAGATCCCAGCAGGAGCCTCTGGTGCGCCTTTTCTGGCCGCCAGGGAGCAGTTTTCCCAGCAAGCCTTGCCAGTGGATGCAGATTTTGCACGAGTGTTTCCTAGTCCCACTCGCATGGCGTACGTGAAAGACGGTGCCGGAAAGCGAAAAATTGTTCATGTGACTTTGCCAAGAAAAGGCACTGTTGTTTGCAAGATTTGGAGGCACATTTGGCACAAGCAGAGTGTGGACCGCTTTTTGCTGTCCCGCATTAGCACAGAGATGCTGACCTCCCACTATGTTGAAAGCATTAAGGCCAGGAAGGGCGCGTTTGCGTGCGAAAGTGGTATCGCAAACTTACAGAGAAGTGCAACATGCACGACCGACACAGTGGCCACGGTGTGGTGGTACCTCCGGTGTATGTGGAGGTGGCCATGGAGCAGGCAGCAGGGCAGCTTGAAGGCGACACTGGTCGGAGACTTATCTCAGAAGAAGTCTTTGACCTTGCTGTAGGCAGCTTGAACTTGTTCCAGCAGCCCTTGCGCCAAGTTGTTCGCGCCAGGATTGGCGAGTATGATGTGTTTTGCATGCAAGAGGTGACGCCCAGCACTCTTCCTGCTATCTTGTCTGCGGGCCGCGAGTTAGGTTACGATGTAGTGAGTCCCGCGCAGCGTGGCCACAGCACGCTGGAAGGCTTTGATGTGTGCGTGCTCTTGCGCAACGCTACGGCGACGCGGCTTCGTGTGGGAGTCGTACCTTTGACAGCTGCAGGCGTCCGGCACTTACTGCATGTTCAAGTGCAGGTAACCAAAAACGGAGCATGCTTGGCGCTTGCCACTGCGCACTGCACCGCCAGCGCAGAGTTTGCAGCGCAGCGAGCCTCGGAAATGGAAGTAGTTTGGAATGCCCTGGAAGCTTTGCCGGTGGGGCTGCATTTTTGCCGGGGACACTAATACGCATGCCTCAGAGAAGATGCCTGAGCGCTATCAGGAGCGCTGGCAAGATGCTTGGGAGGCAGATGGTGCAGAGGTGACTTTGTCAGGCACTTGGTGTCACGACTGGATGGATCACGTCTCATACCAGTGTGCAAGGGGATTGCGCTTCGACCGTTGCTTTTTCTTGGTCGCGCGCATTTGCCGTGCAGTTCCGGAAGATGAGGGTGCGACTTTCTGTCCGCCACTCACGCAGCCTTCCTGGTGCGTTTCTTCTGTTCCGCCAGGTTGAGAGGCCAGCCCGGCGTACCGGTTCCAGTGCCGATGCGGCGCATGGCGTTGGGCAGGCAAACCGTACGGCTCGTCCAGGGCAGCTTTCAACGTGTTTGGGGAGTAGGCATGTCCGACCATGCCTGCATCAGCAGCCGCTTTCTTGTCCAGGCAGGCGCAGGGTTGGAAAATATGCCGCAAGCAGAGTACTTGCGCGTGGTGCGGCCCGGCCTGGGAAGCAAAGTGGCACGCCGTCCGGCAGAACATGAAAGCTGCGCTCGCAAGACGCAGACATATGCCTTTTGCAGCAGGAAAGACTACGAGAAGTCACGCATGCCGCCAGGCAAAGGGGTCATCTTGGAAGACCCCCGGCGTAAAGGGCTGTACCGCCTGTACGCCCGCAGGAACTGCCATCATGTCAACACGCATGATCCTTTGAAGGCCATGGGCTTGGTGGCAAACGTTGACGATCAGGTAGTGCTGACCATACAGGCAGCAGTTAACTACCTTACAAAATATATGGGCAAGCTTGGCAGCGGCCACACGGCCACCAGCCGGATCGGTGGCCTGCTAGATGATATACTGTGCCGCATGCGCGACGATGAGACCATGACTGTCACATCGCTGCTATCGAAGCTATTCATCCATACGGCTGTGCCTGACCAGATTTGCTCACTGGAAGCATGGCACGTCTTGATGGACTTGCCGCGCGTGCTGTCCAGCCGATTTTTTGTGAATCTGAATGCCAAGGAGCAGCCTGTCAAGGAGCTGCAAGCCATCCAAACTGGCACGGAGCAAACTACCGTGACTAAGCAAACTAAGGTAGACATTTATGCCAGCCGCTTGGAGAAGCTGCGTTTGGGTGGCGGCTTGTCCGTCGAAGCCGTGCGAAAAATGTCCTTGTCTCAGTTCGTTGGACGCATAGATCGTCGGGGCAGAAACTTGAGCTTGCGCAAAAAGCCCGCGATCGTCAAGGAGAAGCCTTACTTGAATCTAGACGGCCGCAGACCGAATGCTAGCGACATGGCGAGATTTTGTCTGCGACTGCACAGGCCTTTTACAGCGGCAGAGGCAGATCCCAGAGAGCTGTCGGATCGTGAGGCCATAGAGCAATTGCATGCGTTTGTGGCCTCCAATCAGTGCCCTTTCTGGCTGAAGAAGCGCTTTGCTCAGCAGAATAAAGCCAAGAAAAAGAAATCTTCAGCAGCTGCGCCGTCCGAGGCACGTGCAGCGGACTGCGGCCACGTGGGAAGCTTGCCCACTGCCGAGCAGCCTTCTCACAGTGTTGCCGCCGCCAGCAACGACGCGACTGTTCTATCCGTCGGGCGGCCCGTAGACGTGCAAAGTGCTAGCACCGCAGCATGTCTGGTAGCCACCGGGAAGGATGCGGCTTTTCTGCCCGTCCTTCCCACAGTTGAGCAGCAAGGTCGGTCTCAAAGTAGCGTCGCTGCAAGTAGCAATGCAACTTTGCTGTCTGCTGCAAAGCCTGCTGCTGGTGCCACAGCTCAGAGTGTTCTGGAGGACACCTCCGCAAATAGTGCATCTGTGGCGGAGCAGCATGGGTTTCCGTGGCAGCCAGCGCACGGAGAAATGAGATACTCGGTGCAGGAAGCTTGTCAAGGCAAGAAGCCAACGCCCAAGCGTCTACAGCTGGAGCTTTACTTGGAGGCAATTTTGGGAGAGAGGCCGCGGAAAGGCCCCGCCACGGAGCTCATGCAAAAAGTTGTTTTTCAGATGCTTGCGCTTGATTTGGTGCCGTATGTCAAGCGCGGCAATGGCCTTGTCAAGCCCGGCTTGTCAAAAAAGTGTTTGGAGCAGCTTTGTACAGTGCATTTCAATTACATGGGCTCCCAAAAACCTGCCAGCAAGGAGCAGAAGGCTATCAAGAATAAACTGTATGCAGACTTATGGGAAGAAGTGAAGCACAGGATTCTTCGTGAGTGCGGTGTATGCGTCGGCCACGGCGCCAAAAACCGCATAGCTGTCAGTCAGGGAGCAGATCTGTCCTCGCCAAGCACAGAGGGACAGTGGCGCTATGCTGTATTCTGTCCCCATCCGTGGCGCCAGGACGATGAAGACTTGGAAGATCCTGAGGAAAGAAAAGCCAAGCGTGCCAGGTTTGTTGCCGGAGCCATGCAGGAGCAGAGCATGGGCCGGCCCGGGTATAACCCGTTGCACGAACTTGTGCCTTTGGACGAGGATGCTTTGCTTTGTGTGGACAAGGAGACTCGCTCCGAGTGGGATGCTTTGAATCCTTTTGCTTCCAGCTTGAGCCTGGAAGCTTTGCCAGATGATATGACTAGTGCCATTTTGCCTGAGACTCATGCTTGGACTTTACGTGTTGGTCAGGGTGGTATTTCGCACGCAGATGCGATCGCCCTGATTCCAAAGCAAGCAGGTGTCGATGCGGCTTGTCTGCCCGCCGATTCCTCCGCCCCGCAACGTGCTCCACAGCCAGCAGGCGCCCGCCGACGCTATCGCCTTGCAGCATGTGCCACAGCCAGCAGGCGTCGATGCGGCTTTCCTGCCCGTCGATGCCTCTGCGCCGCAGCTTCCACAGCTTGATCCAACGCAGCAGTCTTTTGTTGCTCACATGTCCGCCTGGTGTGAGGCATACTTGAGCGCGCCATCTGCTTCCGGCGTGAATTTGCCTCTGCCAGCAGATCTGGGTGGTCTTTGCAAGCTGTGCGGCCCCGTCTTGTTGTTAGGGACTGCAGGCACAGGCAAAAAAAAGCAAAAACAGAAACAAACAAAATCAAAAACAAACAAAAAATCAACAGAACAAAAAAAAAATAAAATATAAAAACAAAAATAAAAAACATAACAAAAAAAAAAAAAAGCAAAAAAAACCCAAAAAAACAAAAAAAAAAAAAAAAAAAAAAAAAAAAAAAAAAAAAAAAAACACAAGACCAAATTAAAATAACAAAAAAGAAAAAAACAAAAAAAAAAAGAAAAAACAAAAAAAACCAAAAAAAAAAGACGACAACAGTGCAAGTTGCCAATGCAGAGATGGGGCAGCGCGGCATCAAGGACCGCATCGTGCGTGCCGCGTATACCGGTGTGGCTGCCAGCAACATGGGCAGCGGCGCGCGCACCATAGCGTCCTTGTTTCGCTTGCGCCCAAATGGTGGCGGCGGTCTGTCCTCGCTCTCCGAAGAGGACATGGCCGCCATGGCCACAGAGCTCGGAGAGATGGCAGTGCTTGAAGTGGACGAAGTGTCAATGATCGAGAAGAAAGTTTTGGCATACATTCACATGCGCTTGCAGCAGTGGCGGTTACGCAACCTACCACCCTAAGCACTGTGACCGCAAAGGCGCCTGCAAGTGTGGCGCGCGCTTGCCTTTTGGTGGCGTCAAAGTCGTGCTTGCGGGCGACTTTGGCCAGCTGCCCCCCGTGGCAGTGAAGGATGACGCAACTTTGCTCAGCACGGCCGCCCAGGCCACGGGCAAAGATCATGCGGATGTCAACCTTGGGGCAAGATTGTTTGGCAGCATCCGCAACGTGATTCGCCTGCGACGTGTGCATCGGCAGGCAGGTGTTTCGCTGTACAAGGAGTCACTGCTGAGACTCCGCGATGCTGCACACACAAAAGAAGATGTCGCGTTGTGGAAGACACACGATCTCACCAGCCCAGAGTGCACTTTGACGGCCGAAGAAATCCGGCGCTTCCACGAAGACTGCGTGCACCTTTTTTGTGAGAAGCAGCGCGCCGGCCAGTTCAACGGCCGCCGTTTGGGCGAGGACGCTGCAGCAGAAGGTGGCACGGGCATTTTGCGCGTGTGGTCGGCAGACTCGAGCCCGTTGGTAGAGCGTCATTCTTGTGACTCCTTTGGCGGACTGCGCCGAGTTTTGCACTGCACCCGGGGCGCTCCCGTGATGCTGACGTCCAATGTTCGCACAGTGTGGAACTTGGTGAACGGCTTGCGTGGCAAGATCGTCGGAGTTGTCCGGCATGCAGCGGCGCCCGTCTTTTCTGACGGCGCAGCAGGTCAGCAAGCAGCTCAAGCGAAATCACGGAACGCAGCAGAGGTCGGAGGCTGCTCAGCATCAAGCTTCACCGCCTTGGATTGGCACTATACTGGCTGCTCCGAGTGCTTCAAGAGTGCCTGTGCTCAGCACGAAGGCGCGCAGCGTCGGTGCTATGCAATCGACGTGCAACTTGTGGACCACACAGGATTGCTGGAAGCCAAAATGTTTACTGCGCAAGCAGACGAAATGTTTGCATCAGCCGGCATCACTACTCCTGGAAGCATCGAGCCTCAAGATCAGCTTACTGTACTGCAAACACTACGCGGCTTGAACTTTTCTGTGCGACTTGCGATCATGGAGGAGGAGGCTTGGCAAAGTCGCGCGGCGCGCAACTATTTACAGGTTTTACAGATTCGGATGCTGCCACAGACATGGACTGGCACTGCGAAGCCTTTATTACGATTTTCAGCGAGCGGCGGCTGCAGTGGAATTCCTGCGGTGCGAGCAGAGGAGGTTGTTGTAGATGCCGCTGAGCAAATCACAGGGCCGAAGGATTGCTTGCTCGATTGCGTCGAGTTACTGGTACATATCGGAAATAAAAAGCCGCAAAATCGACAGGAGGCAGACGAAGCCGGCTTGCGTGTGAGCGTTGAGGCATCGGATCTTGGCAGCGAGTCACGTCCGAAGATGACATTGTCTTGGCTGGTTTCGACTACTGCATTGCTTGACTTGGGCAGAGAGTTGCTTCCAAATGCGACCTTTCGAATCATTGCCAGGCCTGTTGTAGCAAAGGGAAATATTGAAGCCTGGCAAGTGCTGCAGCACTCTTCCAACGTCGACGCGCAAGCGTGGCAAGAGAGGCTACAGTGGCAAAGACAAGACATGGACATGGGCAACTCACGAAAGCGTGTGCCACCTGAAGAGTTTACGCAGCAGACACCAAATAGCAAGGTGCAATGTGTCCGCAATATGCTCGCATCTCCAAGCTATACTGCCGAGTGAAGCTCTTCGCTGAATTCAGCGGTGCGTCGTTTCTGACCGCCGCTGTCATCCCGGCATGCTGCTGCTGCTCGGTTACCATCTGTCCGTGCTGTCTAGCCGCCGCCATGCGTGCCGCGCAAAGCCACTATCAGAGATGCTGGCTACATTCCCTTGCCTGACTCAAGAGGCGTGTCTTTTCTGACCGCCGTTGCCAGTTTGGAGTATTGCTGTCAGGGATTTGAGGCACGCAGAAGGCAGGCGTCATAGCAAAAAGATACGGTGACTGGCATGTTGGCAGGAAAGTCGGCACGTGTTATGTTATAGGAAGGTAGTCACACATCCTGCACGAGCTGTTGTACTTTTGTTCATGTTGAGTCTTGGAAAGCACTGTAAAGACTCGGCGCGCTGACAAAACAGTTATGTTATGGGAAGGTCGGTCGGCATGTGTTGTTTTGTCGTTGCAGTTCGCTGCACCTTGCTTCAGCACCCTGCGCTCCTTTTTTGCACTTTCATGCGACTTCTCTGTTTTCAGCGATCACCTAGTGGTTGTTTTGTTCGAAACAGTGATAGTCCTCGACAGTTGTGACATATGGCGAAAGCTGCACCTCAAATGGGGTCTCGGCCGTGCCGTTGCTGTTCGGCTCTAGCTCTTTTGGGCATGAGCCAGATGCGGTTACCACCAGCCAAACACACCAACTGCCATCAACACACAGCATCAGCAAGCACTACCAAACACAGCAGCTGTCTCAGGCGCGTGCCATTTATGTTTCCGCGTCGACGTTAGATTGCTTTCTGCCGTCGTCTGGCTGCCGCAAGTTTGATAACGCGGAAGTTTGGGAAGTCCCGTGGGTCACCCTGGTGGACATTAATCCTCGGCGCACCGCCTTGGATTGGCACTATACTGGCTGCTCCGAGTGCTTCAAGAGTGCCTGTGCTCAGCACGAAGGCGCGCAGCGTCGGTGCTATGCAATCGACGTGCAACTTGTGGACCACACAGGATTGCTGGAAGCCAAAATGTTTACTGCGCAAGCAGACGAAATGTTTGCATCAGCCGGCATCACTACTCCTGGAAGCATCGAGCCTCAAGATCAGCTTACTGTACTGCAAACACTACGCGGCTTGAACTTTTCTGTGCGACTTGCGATCATGGAGGAGGAGGCTTGGCAAAGTCGCGCGGCGCGCAACTATTTACAGGTTTTACAGATTCGGATGCTGCCTTTTTTGTGGCAGCGAAGTTGACAACACGCATGTGGGTGCGCTTTTTCTGGCCGCCCATATGCTGCCCGACGTATTCTGGGCCTCGCGAGCACGGAAAACCAAACGGGCTGGGGTCTCCGAAGCAAGGCATGACGGCAGCACAGATGGAATTTTTGTAGAATACCATCGAGACAACACATGGCTGTCGTTCAGGGCTTACTTACCGAAATTCATTTCAGGCTCCTTAAAAAACATAGGGCTTTCGGGTACCTCGTGTTTTTTCCTGGTCGTGAATACACGGACTGTACTAAAAATCTAAAAAACGAAAAGCATGTGCTCAGCAGCTCATTGATCGTCGCTCAGTAGTCAGTCAAATAGATTTGTTTAAAAACAGGACGCCTTCAGATTGGGGAACCGCTGGTGTTGTCTTCGGTGACTTAAATATACGGGCAGTACCGAGAACTTTGCAGGTATAATCTCCGCAATGCGTGCTGCAATGGCTCAAAGCCTCACTTTAGGCGTGAGCCAACTGGCATGATGCAGCACCACAGCAGCATCACAAACCACAGCATCACGGATCGACACACAGCTCACACACACACACCACACGCATAGAAGCACATCACACCACACGCACGAGCACATCTCGCAGCTTGTTTTTTTATATTGCCTGGTGCGGCTTTTCTGCCCGCCTGACAACGCGCGAGCCTGCGCGCGGCTTTTCTGCCCGCCAGGCAGCGCCATGGCTCACGTGGATGCCGATTTTCTTGCGCTGGCAAAGCGATTTGGCCAGATGCTGCCACCGGGTCCGGCAATGTTTTGGGGCGGTGTTCTGGACAACTACGGGAAAGGCAACATTCCGAAAGAAATCGTGATCAAAAGCATGAATGCCCTTGAAGACATTCCAAATGCGGCGCAGTCAAATGCCGCAAGTGCCCCCGCGCAGTATTCATCTGGTGCGTCTTTTCTGACCGCCTCCACTGCGCCTGGAAGCCCGCGACCTCCTGCTTCCTCAGCTGGCGGATGCGATGATCCTGGCTCGAGTGTCTCTGCCGCATGGACGAATCCGCCAGCATCACTGTACCACCAACCGCCAGGCTGGAACATGTGGTGGGGAAAAGGGTTCCCCCCACCGGGGCCCCCGCTTCCTCCAGGCACTGATCAATGGGCAAACATGTACGGCTGGCATGGGACTGGAAAAAAAAGCGGTGCGAAAGCCGCCGGCAAAAAAGGTGGGTCGAACGCCGGCAAAAAAGGAAAGGCGAAGGGGTTCCGCAAAGCTGACATGACTGCGCGTGATTTGTCTGAGGCGGAAGCGCGAATGCAACGTTTCATGGACCAGCATCCTGATTTTGTGTTTCGGCCCAGGGAGGCAGTGCCGGAGGACATGCAGGCAGCGTACGATGTCTTAGGAGAGTCTGGGCCGCAGTTCTGGAAGTCTTTGCGGCATCACTTGCCGGGGGATGCTCAAGCGCACATTGCACAGGGACTTGTGCAGTTCATGGCAGAGCGCTCATCGTGGAGCGTGGATCAAACGTGCATGAGAGAAAAGTCTCGCAAAGGGCGCCGTGAGCGTGATGCCAACAGCTCGAGGTTGTCTGCGGCCACAGGCTATACTGGCCGCAGCCAGGCCACAGCGAGGTAGGTGTGTCTTTTCTGACCGCCTCCTCAGCGCCGCGCAAGCTGTTGCACGAGCAGTTGCAGGAAGTATACGGTGCATCTTTTCTGATCGCCGTATACTTGCGCCGCGCCGGCGCAGCCGTGTTACTTGGCAGGAGTGAAGGAGTCAGCAGCCGATTTGCGAAGAAAACTACTCGGATTGACACATGCGTGTTTGTAGTAATTCTAGCACTCAGTTCGCAAATAGTGTAAGCCGTTTGGAGGTGGTTGGATTCTTTTGTTTTCCCTTCAAGGATTACCAAAAAGGGTCCCTTTATTTTGACATCAGTTCGCATGTTGTCCCATGCTAGCCCCCTAGCTCATTCACATTCCTTGGAAGTCCAGATTCACTTGCCACGAAATACGTAGGACTCAGAATAGGGGTACCCCTGGCCTTGGAAACCATGGGGATTGAATCAAGTACGATGGGTCTCTAAGCAGCTATAATCAAACATACGTGAGACAAGTACCAAGCATTGAAATGGGAAATTGCAGGTAGCTGAATTGCACGAGGTTTTTGAATCCACATGTGTTGTGATTGGTACCATGGAAGACTTCATTGATCCAAAGAATAGGTCGCGCTACTACGGGTCCGTGATTTGTGTCCCTACTAGGAGCCACCATTTTTTTATGGGGAACCACCATTGCTGTAAGCATTCGATAACATTTTGAAGGAAGTTGATCACCTCTGGTCGGTGCTTTTTTTGTGGTTTCGCTCTACTGCCACAAAGAAGTTTGTCAGAATACAAAGTGTGGTTGGTTTTTTGAAAAACGAGGCTCCCGACATCGGGAATTTTGCAGGGCACCTTGCTGTCAACGTTGGCTTACCTCATGTTGAAATGACTGATTTTTGAAAATGCTCGACCTGCTCAAAGCCTCACATCAGGCATGAGTCAACTGGCATACTTCAACAGCATCACAAAAACACCGCACAGCACACACACACACACACACACACGCACACGCAAGGTCTACCTAAAGGCTCATCGCCACACACATCACATCACAGCACACGCGCAGCCTCGCAAGTTTTGTTTGGTTCTGCTTTTGCTGGGTGCGGCTTTTCTGCCCGCCTGGCAACTTGCTTGGCGCGGCTTTTCTGCCCGCCTGGCAACTGCAGTAGCCTAGGCGCGGCTTTTCTGCCCGCCTGGCGTCGCCATGGCTGCGCCGAATCCGGCATTTGTGTTGCTGGCAGACCTTCTGCGAGACTCGGTGTCCGACCTGCCTTCTTGGATTGGCTTTTACGCCGGTGGCAAAACGGACGTTTGCCACCCGAGATGGGACTCGGATTTTGACGGGGCCAAGGCCGATCGGGATGGCTTGACCGAGGCTTTAGCTTCCACTACAGTGGTGGTGCCGGCGTTGCTGCTCTGGCTTGATGACTTCATGACTGCACACAGGGTGCACAACTGCTGGAAGCACACGCTGGACGGTGGCTGTCTCTGGCATCAGTTCGAGCAGGGTGGCGACAAGTATTTGTTCAACGCCATGTGGGCCTTGACTTTGACTGTGGTGTGCTGGCTGCGCCACGTGTGCAAAGGCAAGAAAGTGCCACAGGTCCGGCTGATTAGTCTTTGCAATGCTGGCAAGCATCGCAGCGTGTTCTCTTCGCGGATGCTATACTTTGTGCTCCAGCTTCTTTACGACCTGCTGGGGATCCAGCAGCGAAGGTTTACTTGGCAGTGGGCCGCGGAGCGGCGAGTGCAAGCGGAGCTGAGCGACGCAGCTCAATGCCGCGACAACAAGGCGGCGAAAGTCTGCTTCCGACAGGCGGACCTGGTGGTGTCGCGCACCCGACGGATGTTCCTTGGCGGCCGAGTTCCGGCGCACTTGCGCAGCGTGCAGCTGTTGGACAAGGACCTTCGAGAGACGTCCACGACTGTATCCGCTGGCTACAGCGATATTTGCCTCGACACGCGCAAGTTCATCCAAGCGGCTGCCGCCGAGCGCGGCACGCCCCTCAGAAAAGCTTGGCTGGCAGACTGGCTGGAAGGCGCCGGCCTCGCTGCCCTTACCGCTCAAGGCCGCGCTGTACTTCAGCAAGCTTCCCGCGTGCGTATGGCCCGCCACTGGTGCCCTATCATGCGCGCTCTGCAGCAAGCTTTCCCGGAGCGCTGTGGCTTGTGCGCCTGTCCCTTTCAGCTCAGCACGCCTTGGGACACGCTTGCAGCGGAAATACACGAGCACTTCATTTCTACTGGGGATGGTGCGTCTTTTCTGACCACCTCCCGTCTGTTGCGGCTTTTTTGAACGCTTCCCCAAGAGCAGCCTCTGGCAGTGGTGCGGCTTTTCTGCCCGCCGCTGCCGGGGAAGGTGCGTCTTTTCTGACCGCCTCCCCGAAAGCAGCCACGACTCGCAGACCTGCGTGGGCTGACGTGCAGGACGACTCTGCCCACGCCGCGGCTGCGCCCAGCGCCAAGAAAAAGAAAAGGGTGTCCTTCGCGCCAGAGGTGGCCCAAACTGCCGCGGCCGACGTGGAGGACACCGCGCTGTGCTTGGTGCTGCCTTGCGATGCCCCACTAGGCGTGCTCTTTCAGCCAGGTGCGCAGACGCTGTCTCGGCGCGGGGTGGACTGCTTGCTTGACGTTCCTTCGGACGCGACCTTGCTTTCGTTCCGGGTCATACAGAGCGCGGAGGACGCTCAAGGCTTGATTGCCTACGCTAGCGAGTTGCTGGCATCTAGTCGGGAGTTTGCAGCAAGAGCTTGCAGCGCTGCAGCGTATGCTTGTTGCCGCGGAGGTTTTTCCGGAGTTGCCTCTTGGTGGTATGCCGGCCATGGCGCTCTTCCAGTGTCTGGTCTTCCTTTACATGTGGTCGGTGCTCACCTTGAATTATTCATTTTTGCTGTCCAGCACCTTCTTAAGACTGGTGGCTTTGCCGCTGCAGGAGGCGAAAAATTTTGATATCTTGGCCGTGGTGCACAAGTACTGCTACGTCACGTGGCTCCACCGGACGGCGCGTCC
>CAUJNA010002432.1:0-34013 GCA_963377175.1 Effrenium voratum | reverse complement strand
CGCACGCACGCACGCACGCACGCACGCACGCACGCACGCACGCACGCACGACGCACGCACGCACGCACGCACGCACGCACGCACGCACGCACGCACGCACGCACGCACGCACGCACGCACGCACGCACGCACGCACGCACGCACGCACGCACGCACGCAGCACGCACGCACGCACGCACGCACGCACGCACGCACGCACGCACGCACGCACGCACGCACGCACGCACGCACGCACGCACGCACGCACGCACGCACGCACGCACGCACGCACGCACGCACGCACGCACGCACGCACGCACGCACGCACGCACGCACGCACGCACGCACGCACGCACGCACGCACGCACGCACGCACGCACGCACGCACGCACGCACGCACGCACGCACGCACGCACGCACGCACGCACGCACGCACGCACGCACGCACGCACCAACACACACACACACACACACACACACACACACACACACACACACACACACACACACACACACCTCATGAGCATCCACTACTGATGCAAAGCCATAGCAAGGGGAGTCGCGGGCATGTCGTGGCCATTAAGCCCTTAATGCCCTTGATGGCCCGAATAGGCACTAGTAGTCACCAACAGTCACTATTAGGCCATAATGGCTCCCCTTGCCGTAGCTGGGAATGACTATGTGAGAAGAGTAAGATCTCGAGAGCGTTCTTCACGCTCCAGAGTGCTAAAGAGCTGGTCAAACCACCTACTGAAATCTGAACAAGTGACTTTTCATCCACCCCAAACAAGTCAGAACCAACTACGCTCAAGCACATGCTAAATGACAAGCGCCGTTCGAAGCAACAAGCTAGAGGACAAAGCAGCTAAGCATAATGGGAAGCGGCACAGTGTTGTACGCAACTTGAGCGGTTGATGCTTCGCCACACCTAGCAAAAAAACCACCCGATGAATGAATCCGGCCCCAGGACCTTTGAAAGAAAAAGGCATAGAAAAATAAAACTGCCCAATGTGCAGCCAGCAGGCTCCCCGAGCACCGCCATGCGCGAACCGCGCGATGCCTGCGGCTCCTACCCTGAAACTCTGAGCCGCAATGATACCACAGGAAACTTGGAGACATGCCCATCCCTTTCCGTCGAAATCAGCCCTCCACTCCTAGCTGCGCCCAAGTCGCGTGATATGTGGCGAAAAATGTCTGCGAAGCCAGCGGTGTGAAAGCTGCAGCGGGGGGGGGTCTCCGGGCACCAGGACGGGCACGGTGGCGTGGGCCGGCACAAACGGAGGGCGGGGAAGCAGGCGTGTGACGAGGGGCGGCGGGCAAGCCGAGCTGGCAAGGCGCTCGCTCAGGTCGGGCCCAGCGCCGCCAAAGCCAAGCGCTGATGCGACCTGCGAGGAGGGACTCGGCGAAGGACAGCTAAGCCGCAAAGGATAGGAACGCCGACCAGCGAACAACGAACGCAGCAGCCGTGGCGGAGCTCCCGCGCCCGAGCTTGAGCGACGAGGCGGATGAAGGACGCAGCCTCCTCGCTCCACCAGCCGCCGACCGCAAGCGCGAGGACGGCACCGGTGGGCACGGAGGAGCTCAGGGTGGTGCGTTCCTTCCACCGGCGGGCGTCAACGAGCGCCGCGCCACAAGTGCGCCCGCCACGCAGCCGGCCGAATCCAGAGTAAACAAGAGTTGTGTCGACGGCGAGTTGGGCGCCGCCCCACAGAGGGAGACCGTTGGCGACGACTTCCAACCGGCGGTCGTCGAGGCGATCGACGGTCAAGTTGAGGTCAGCTAGGCGGGTGTTGGAAGTGACCCGTGCCCCGGCTTCACGGCAGACCCGAACAGCGGCTCGCTCGAGGGCGCACCCGCAACTCCGCAGAACCCCAGACGTTGAACACGCTGCACGATGGTCGCCAAGAGGGCCCAAACGGCGATGGCGTCGCAATGCGTTCTCAGTGACAGGGAGCGGGAGACGGAGGCGACTGAGCAAAACAGACGGACCGTGGGGAGGGCCGTAAGGGCTCTGCTGGCGAAAGGGCCTTCGAGCAGGGCGAGGGCTGCAGGGCGGACCATCCCTGAAAACTTGGTCTTGAATGGTAGACGACGCTTGCCGCTGCCAGCCACGGGTGGGTCACTGGTCACGAAGAGACCGTCACCCTCATCCGCGAGAGCAGGGGGCTGGGAACCCTCAACAAGCTCAGGCCAAAACGGCGGGCGCCAAGGCCCGCCAACACCTGGGCCTGCCGTTGGAGCACCGGCAAGCGCAGCAGGCGCGACTGCCACAGCCGACCGGAGCCCAAGACCACCAAGGCGAAGGGGCGCACGAGAGCTGAGGGAGGCAGAGGGCCGGCTTGGAGAAGCGCCGACAAGCAATCCTCTATGGCGACATCATGGGCGAGGGCAAAGTCAACCGTGGAGTCTGGTGGAAGCGCATGGCTGGACCGGGGCGAGCAGCACCACAACAACAACAACAACAACCACCACCACAACAACCACCACAACAACCACAACCACAACCACAACCACAACCACAACCACAACAACACCAACCACAACCAACAACCAACAACCAACAACCAACAACCACGCCCACAACCACAACCACAACCACAACCACAACAACAACAACAACAACAACAACAACAACAACAACAACAACAACAACAACAACAACAACAACAACAACAACAACAACAACAACAACAACAACAACGTGCCGCGCGGTGGACGCGGCCTGTGGCTTTTACCAGTGGATTGGCCAACACCGAAACTCAAAACCTGCGTTCTTCATCGATTCATGTCAAAAAAGTCACGAAACAAAAAAAAGGGGCTCTTTTTGCGTTTTTTAACGTTGATCACAACAAAACAAAGCCTTGCACATGCAGACGCTGCCCTTTTTCCCCTTCCTGGTCTTCATCTTCCACTTGGCCTTCCAGCAAATCTTTGACAAAGCCCGGGTGCGCTTGAGCGGGTGTTCTTACCATGTGCCTGGCATGGACACAGTGCTGAGCGGGCGCACTTGAGCGAGTGTGCTTACCATGTGCCTGGCATGGACACAATGCTGAGCGGGTGCGCTTGAGCGGGTGTTCTTACCATGTGCCTGGCGTGGATACAGTGCCACTAAGCGGGTGCACTTGAACGGGTGTTCTTACCATGTGCCTTTACCATGTGCCTGGCATGGGTACAGTGCTAAGCGGGTGCACTTGAACGGGTGTTCTTACCATGTGAACGGGTGTTGTTACGATGTGCCTGGCATGGATACAGTGCCACTAAGCGGGTGCACTTGAACATGCTAAGCGGGTGCACTTGAACGGGTGTTCTTACCATGTGCCAGGCATGGATACAGCGCTAAGCGGGTGCACTTGAGCGGGTGTTCTTACCATGTGCCAGGCATGGATACAGTGCTAAGCAGGTGCACTTGAACGGGCCTGGCATGGATACAGTGCTAAGCGGGTGCACTTGAACGGGTGTTCTTACCATGTGCCTGGCATGGATACAGTGCTAAGCGGGTGCACTTGAACGGGTGTTCTTACCATGTGCCTGGCATGGTACAGTGCTAAGCGGGTGCACTTGAACGGGTGTTCTTACCATGTGCCTGGCATGGATACAGCGCTAAGCGGGTGCACTTGAACGGGTGTTCTTACCATGTGCCTGGCATGGATACAGTGCTAAGCGGGTGCACTTGAACTGGTGTTCTCTTACCATGTGCCTGGCATGGATACAGTGCGAAGCGGGTGCACTTGAACGGGTGTTCTTACCATGTGCCTGGCATGGATGCAGGGTTGCCTGGATGCATGCTGTCGTATGCGAGAATGCGGCGGTTCTGGTAGTAAGCTGGGTCAATGCTATAGGCATGCGTGGTGGGGTCCCAACGCGTTGCCGCATCTGGGACCCCGCCCAATGCCAGTAGCATGCCCAGTAGGACCCGTGCAGCGGGGGTTGATGCCGGGTGTCATTTTCATGCGGAGGCCAGTCGCGCGGCGCATGCAAGGGCACGCAGGCCGGGAACTTGGGTTCTGCAGGCGGCGCTTTGGGCACCAGTGTTGCGGGGGCTCTGGATCCTGGCCCGATGGTGCACGCGTGTCTTCCGGTGCCGGGCGTAGTGCATCTGGCGTGGAGTCGATGCGATCGCTCCACATGCGGCTGTTGGTCCCGCGCATGCTGCTCTCTCTCCCACTCTGTTTGCTCTTCTTCTGTGAGTTGGGCCCACGGCTCCCTGATGAGCGGGGGTTCTGGCGCATGCTGAGTGGCCTCTGCCTTTTGCTCCTCGACCGCGGGTGTTGCATGCGACTCTTCAGGCAGTGCGGTCTTCCGGCAAGGCAGGCGGTTCCGGCTTCAAGAACTGTGCGGGAGGTGCCTTGCTCTTGGCCGGCACATTGGTGATGCATGCGGATGCTGGTGCTGAATCCATCTCCAGCAAGTCGGCATGCGGCGCGGCTTGCGGCGCGGCCTGCTCGCTGATGTTGAGTGCGGGTGCGGGCGCCGATGCTGATGCAAGCGAAGGGCTCTGTGCCGTCAGGACGTTGATCAGATTTCGCAAGAATGCGGGGTTCTCCCAATTCTCTTCGATGAGTTTTTGCAAGCCAGCGTCCATTGCGGAGGACGTGAGGGAAATGCAAGATGCGTGCGGAGATTGCTGCTGTATAGCACAAATGGCTCGGGTCAGGCCAGGCAATATCAACTAGAAACGCACACAGAAACGTCAGAATGCAAAAGGCGATGCAAAGCAACGTGGGGCACTGGAAGTGATGTGAAGGCGAAGAATCTCCGGGGGCCGGGCACCTGAATCGCGTCCAGGCGCAGGCTCCAGAAGTGCACAACGCGAGAAAAGCATGAAGCCAAGAATGCAAGCTCAGGCGTGTACGTCACGACGCCAGGGCACCTGAGTCAGTGTCAGGCGCAGGCAGGGGGAGTCTTTCTCCGTGTTAAGATGCAAGTTAGTCCTCACGTGCAGGGCCGCTTTTCACTGATGAAATGCGACGCGTGCTGAAAAAACATCAAGGCTCAGGGTTAAGGGTTGGAGCTTTTTGCACGGCTGTCCGTGCAATCTGGAACGATGCATACGTGTGCCAACTTGCATGCCTTGGATTGGCAGTTGTTGGCCTGGAAGCTGAGGCAGTAAGGTGCGTTGCGGTGCGATGCAGGGCGAGGCAGGCCTGGAGGGCTAGAAGGCGCCGGGCCGGGCTCCGGCGGTGCAGGTCTGGGCATGCAATGCGTCCACTCGTCGGCGAGCTCTGCGAGTTCGTGATGCCTATCCGTCCAGTGCAGGAAATGCGCGCTGCGTGGCTGAGGAAGCACGCTAACGCATGTCTTGATGCTCTCAAATTTGGGATTGGCAAGCAATGCGGAGAAGGGCTGGACGATAGCCAGGTTTTTCCCTGCCATGCGGAAGCCTGCCAGGCTCCGTTTGCGGTTCTCCAGCATGCCATCCACGTTGATCTGTGGATCAATGCAAGCACCATCAAGAAACAAGACGAGTGGACTTTGAGCGGACACATTTGGAGACTTGACATTCATTGGTCATTGTCAGGTTCGTCTCGGAACCAGTGGAAATACCCGCACTCTTTCTCAAATAATTGCATACCCACAGGAATGGCAATACACCTCGTGTGGGCATTAATTACATCATGATGATTTTGCGGTTACTTGCATCAACGGGAATTGATCCCTACAGTAGGGCATTCCTTCCGTGAACTGCGGACCTTGCATGATTTGGCTCAAGAAAAAGCGCGCTCCCCGGGTCGGGTCGATTCCCTTAAAAGGTCCCGGTGGGCGTTTGGCTTTGCAATTGTTTTCTTGTGAGAGGGGAATAGGTTAGTGTCTTGTTTCGTTGCTGCCATTGCATCTTGATAAGTTTTGGGTTTGAGGGACTTTCACGCCGCGAACTACAGGACACCCACTCATTGAGAAGGGATGCGAAGCCGTCCTGTACAATGCGGGAGGGTGATGCATCAATGCGATGGCACTGGTGCGAGGGTGTCGGCGTCTTCAAATGCATCGAAGCAAGCATGGGCATCACTGACCAGTGGCATTTGCAAACTCGGACGGGGAAGTGACCAGTGTTTGAAGCTCAAGAGGAACTGCGGGCAGGCGGAGGAATGTTGGCGTCGTTGCAGGCGCAGCTGAGGGAGGGGCATGTTGCCATTGCCACCTCGAACTGCAGTTGAGGCTGACAACGCCCTCCGGGTCAACAAAAAGTGTTGGGCCCAACCCGGTGCATCTGCGGTGCACCGAGTGGCTTTGAGGCCCGCACGCGGCGGGTCACAGGTGCAAGGTATGGTACCTCTGTGCACCGAGCTTCGGGAATGCAGTGCATGCGAAGCAAGGAAGCAGGCAAGGCTGACACAGCGTGTCCAGCCCGCCTCTGACTTCAAGGTCAACAACGCGTGTTCGACCTTTTCAAAATGCATCTGCGGCGCGGCGAGTCGGAAATGCCAGGCTCGAGTATCTTGAAGCACTGAGCATAAGACATGGTGAGTGGTCATGAGCAAAGCATGTTTGGGATGCATTTGCGGTGCGCCGCACGAAGACATGCAATAAGCCTGCTGCTGGATTGCACGGTGTATTGTCTGGGGCCCGCACGCGGCGAGCACGCAGGCGGTGCTTGGACACATGTGGGTCATGGAGCGTGCGCTCAAGCGCTCAAAACATATGACCAGATGCAGTTTAATGCATTTGCGGTGCATTGGGTCGACATGCGGTCAACCCTTCTAGAATGCTGCCTTTCATGCAACTGCGGTGCAGCATGGCAGGACTGATTTTTTTTTTTGTCGCTCCTTTTTCCGTGCAGCGAGGGTGAGACATGTTGTTTTTCGTGCAAGTAGGGTGAAGCGCTTTCGGCGACAAGGGCGGAGGAGCCTTCCCCGCCGTCGTGCCGCCACGGCCCGGGGCCCGCAGCGGCAGCCGGCTGGCTTCCTCAGCCTCGCCGAGGCGTGCGGCCGCCAGCACCTCGGGCCAGGGCGGCGCGGTGCCATCCAAGGCGTCCAGGCCCGCTCCTGGCAGGCCAGCCAGAGTGGCAGCCAGCGCCCTCTGCGCCGCAACGGCAATAATGCCGGACCAGCGCTGGTGGAAGGCCTGCACAGCCGAGGCCCGCAGCCACTGAGGCCGCTCCCTCGCCTTGGCACGGGCTAGGGCGCGCAGCAACTCCCTCGCCTCGCCGTTCCACCTGCCACCAACCTCGACGCCGAAGACAACGAGGCGGCACCGCCGCGCAGCAAGCAGCTCCGGGTAAGTTGTCTCCCGCTTACGCCGGGCCGCCTGCTCCAGCACCCCCCGGCTTCTCTGGCGCTGCGGCCCCTGGGCTGGCCGTCCCTCCCGATCGGGCTCACGAGCGTGGTGTCGATGGCCACCTGGGCGCCATGCCACACCGGCAATGCCGACGCCAGGATCTCGATGCACCGGGCATCGGACACCGGGACATCAACGTTCATCTCAGCCACGCGGACGTGCATGGCCACCCGCCCCCCCGCTTCGCGGCAGACGCGCGCGACCGCCCGCTCCAGGGGGACAGCCCTTGTCCGCAGCACACCAGACGTCGGGCAAGCAGTGACATGGTCCCCCAAAGCATCTGCGGGGCGCCCGCAAGCGGCAGGCGCGGGCAGCTGCGGGCAGTGGCATGCGGAGGCGGCGAAGCAGGACAATGCGGAACAGGTCGCTCGGCAGCCGAAGCTCCGCGGCGGTTGGCAGAACATGCAGGGCTCTCCCCGCCTGGGGCCCCGCCTGCGACAACAGCAGCGCGCGCGACGCAAGGTCAAGGTCTGAAAACAGCGTATCGCGCGCCGCCTCGTCGGTCAGCGAGGTGGCCTCTTTTTGCCAGCCGCGGAGGAAGTCTCCGGGCTCACCAGGCCCTTGGCCCGGCGCCGCTCCATCCCATAGCCCCTGCCACGTGGGCCTGTGGAAGTCCGGTGGCAGCGTAGATGCCGCCTGGACGGCCTGGGCCACGCACGGCAGCCCACCACCCCCCTCGTTCAGCAAGCGCCGGCAGACGTGCCCGGATGACCGGGAGGCAGTCGGCCCAGGACGCCCAATGCGCCGCAAAGCGCTCGCGGTGCGCCGCTCGCAAGCCAAGGCCGCCATGCACCAGAGGCAACTGCGCTCGCCGCAGCTGCAGCTCGCCCAACTCGGCACCCTCCAGCGCCGGGCGGCCACCAGGCCCATCCCCGGCGAGCAAGCGGCTCAAGCAAGCGGCGAGGGCGTCGTCGTGGCCCGCAGCATACGCAGCTGTGTCAGCCGGGGGCAATGCTCTCAGCAAGTAATTGCACCGCGGCCGCGCGCAGTAGAGGAGCACCAGCCACGCCGCCTGCAAGTCCGGCACACAGGGGATGCGGTCGAGCAGCTGTTGTTGCTCCGCGCGTTTTTGGCGCAAATGGGCCTGGATGAAGGCGGCATGGCCCACCGGAGTGCCCAGAACAACCAGGCCGCGCCGCGCAGGCGGGAGCGTCCAGGCGCCAACCCACAGGTCGGCCCCGCCCGGCCCCTGCAGTGCATGGACGCCAGCCGGCTCCTCGCCAGCCATTCACCTCTATGCCCGCATGCTCCTGCAAAGCCACTCGGGCAACGTTGGCAACCGCGTGTACCCGTTCTGGCTGACACACAGCGTAGACGTCATCGAGGTAAGCGAAGACGGTCTCTCCGGGGAGCAATGTGGCGGCAGCCGCCACCAGCGCCGGATGCTGCCCGAGCGCGTAGAGAGCTAGCATCAGCGGGTCTCCTTGTTCGCCCCCTTCCGCCTGGGCGATGTCGTGCGCCACGCCCGCAGCGTCATACCAGAGATACGTGCTACGCTCCGCGTAGAAGAGGCGGGCGAAGGGGAGCAACGGGGCGAGCGCAGTGTCACCCGCGAGGCCCCCCAACATACTTGCCCGGTGGACGTGGTCATGCCCCGACACCGTCGATGCTGACCACCGTCGCGCGCGGATCCCTTTCACACAGGGCGCGGACGGCTCGGGCAGCAGCCTCCGTTCCGGCCCGAGTCCCGAGGGCGAACTGGAAGGGCCGGCAAGCTGTGTCGAAGGCGGCGGAAAACTGCTGCGCCAGCGTCCGGGCCACGAGTCGGCGGAAGGTGTCCCCCATCACCAGGCCGCGGACTCGACCGTTCGGCTTGCGCAGCGCCACCATGCGGCCCAGGCGAAGCGCCCGGGCGATGGTGTCGGGAACGTCCCCTAGCGCGAGTCTTTGCGCCGCATGGTGGAGCAGCTGCATGTCCTCTTCCGTCTCCAAAAGCAAGCGCAGATGCTCATTGGTGCAGCCCCTCGGTCCAGGGGCCGCGCGGCGCGCACGGCGCACGTTGCTGACGAAGGCGCCCCACGACAGCCGCACTGGCTCGCTTGCTGGTGTTGGGGGACGGCTTCAGGGACCGGCACTCGCGGAACTTGCGGTCTGCGGGCGGGGTCCCGGAGCTCCTGCAGCGTCTCCTCATTGCCTGGCGCCAGCGGCTCCGCCGTCAGCGCCCGAGCTGCAGCCGAGAGTTCGCCCAAGTGAGCCAGGGCCGCAGCCCGCTCACCCCTCGCTTCAAGCGAGTCGGGCGGGGGTCGGCCGGATGTGACCCCAGCCGGGGCTTGCGCCGGTTGCAGCAACTGGGCCCACTCGCCCGCCTTGAACAAACGCACCCTCTGTTCCAGGTCCGCAGGGGCGATCCGTGCTTGGCCGCGCGCCCGGGACAGCAGCATCCTCGGAGCAAGCATGAACAACTTCCACCCCGCTGTTTCCTGCGCGCGTGCGTCCCCCGGCGCATCCCGGATCAGCCTAAGGCCGGCGCGCAACGCGAAAGCGAGGAGGCCGCGCAGCCAGCCCGGGACCCCCTGCAGCGTCAACGTGCGGACGCGGAGTACAGCAGCAAGGTCGATGTCGTTCAAGGCGTCCAGTCCTCGCTGCATTGCCGCCTCGGCCACATCCACCTGGTTGCGGGCGCCGCCCCTGGCACCCCTTCGCCGACCCTGTTGCACGCGCCGTGTGGGCAAGCTGCCTTCGCCTGGCTCCAACTCCGGCGTTGCCCCCACACTCGGGTGAAGTTCCGGTCGCGTGGCAGAGACTAGGCGGAAGGCGTCTGCGGAGCGCAGGAGCTGCGCCGCCGCCTCCTGGCCAGCAAAGGCCTCAACCAGCGTCTCTTGCGCCGCCGCGTGGAAGTACCCATCAGCTTCGACGAGGGAAGAAGCGATGGCCGCTAGCGGCAAGGACACGGCGCGACTGGTTGTGTCCGGTAGCCGCTCGGCTGCCTGATGCGCCCCCAGCCCCCGCAGCACGAGACGGACGGCGTCTACGTCTGCTGGGGCCGCCTCCTGCAAGTGTTGCACCATGGGCAGCCACCCCGGCCACGTTGTCTGCTGCGTCCACTCCTCAAAAGCAGTGCGGGCCAAGGTGCCGGCGGCGGCGTGGAGCAAGGGCACGTACAACCAGGAATTGCCTCGAGTGGAAACAGCGCCCGACGGAGGCCCACGTGTCCACCAAGAGGCGGGGCGGGGCGGGCTAAAGGAGCGTGGGGGAGAGGCGGGCGCGTAGCCCGGCGTCACGGCGCCAGGCTGGCCCGGGGCGGCCTCTCCACCAATCGGCCCCTCGGGCTCGTCAACGCGGGGCGTCTCATCGAGCAACGTGGCCGCTTCAGACGAGGGCACGCTCACTGTGGCTAGTGGGAGAGACATTGCCGGGCCTGCGCGGGAACATCGCCTGAGGCATCACTCCAAAGGCTGGGCGTGCGCCAGCCCATCCTTCCGGCGGGTCCGGGCACTGATATGCCCGCTCTGGACAGGGCGGCCGCCGCAAACGCACGCTGCGTCACCAACTGATCGGCCTCCCCGAGCCCCGAACCAGAGGGCAACAGAGTACCCGGCGAACCCCTTCCTTTTTCAGCAGCCTCGGAAAACCCATGGTGCGAGGGGGCTGATCATGAGGCTCGTGCTGGATAGCTGAAAAAACAACGCAAGCAAAGTGCACGAGGCTGGCAGGTCATCAATGGTGCACGAAAGAGGGATGCATAAAGAGGGATGTGCGCCACTAAGCAAAATGCATGCCGCTGCCTCTTGACATGTAAAGAAGGGCCTGACCTGCGAGGCACGCAAGGGACACCGATGCGGTGTACTGGGTCTTGGGCCATCCAACTGCGGGTGCATGCCGGAAACGATGCGAGTGCAGATGGGCATCTGAGACTATAGGCATGTTGAGTGCGTGTGTCATGCAAGATGCCAAAGCACCAAGAAGAAAGGCTTCGAATATTTCGATTATCCCTCACATGCGGAGCTCACAGCACATGGCATAGCCACTAATGCACAGTGCGTGGACTGGACCTGCAAGGTACTGATGCGAAGCATGCGGCACGGAGGTACAACTGTCTGCACGCATGCCCACAAGGAGGCCAAGGCATGCGTCAGCCGGCTCGCCTAGAACGGCTGGTGCGCGATGCTTCCTGTTCGGATGCGTCGCTAGATGCGGAGTCATTGTGCAAGTCTGGGATGCCGCCCATGCCGTGGATGTACCACCTTAAATCTGCATGCACCCAGACATGCGCGCCCACCTGTGGGGGGCGTGTCATCTGGCACGCTATTATGCACGCACCAGGCGACGGCACGCAAGGCATGCAATGCAGATCGTGCTCATCCAGGCACATGCATAACGGTCATGCACAAAGTGTAAGCAACATGCAAACGATGCAGTAGCAGGCTCCATGGCTAGCGCAAGAAAAAAGGGATAGAACCCTCAAGGCATGACCCTTAAGAAGCTTGAAGCAGAAAACGGCAACGCGTCCGAAGATTCAATCAAGATCAAAACATCGGGGAAGAGGAAAACCCCAAACGCAGCTGGCAGAGCGAAGGAGCTCCGGGTACGTCCGCTCCTTGCGGCGGCGAGCGTTGGCCAAGGCATCTCCAGCAACACCGCCACCGGCAAGGCTGACCCTGGCTGGTCAATGGCAACACAAGGATGGTGTCAACCACGAGCTGCTAACCCCCCCACAAAGGCAAGCTGTTGGCAACAACCTCCAGCCGGAGGTTCATGTCAGCAAGCCGCATGTTGCATATGACTCTGGCAGCAGCCTCCCGGCACACACGCCGCCGCTCTCTTCAAAGGACAACCGCGGCTCCGAAGGACGCCCGACGCCAACGGGGTCCAAAGGGCGACAACGGAAGGCGGAGACGCCAGAGAAGAAGCACACCGAACAGCTGGGAAGGATAATCCAGCGCGGGGCTGATGGGCACAGTGGTGACCGCGAACAAAGGTGCGGGGCCCGTCCTCTTGCGGGGCCGGCGCCGGCGCGCCGGCACAGAGCTCACGCCAGCTGGGGGAGTCCAATCCGCAAGGCAGCGGATTAGCAGGACCGGGGCCTCAAGGTCACGGAGGAAAGCTTGCGCCGCATGCGGCAAGCGCTGACGAAGGACAGGCAAACAATCTGCCCAAGATGCCCAATACGCTGAGACAGAAGTTTGAGCAGCAGACAGCACCGAGCGACAAGGGCAACTGGGCGATCCTTCGAGCCTGTTCGGGAAGACCGTCAACACCAAGAAAGTCCGCGAAAGAATAGCTGCGGCGTACTCGGCCGTGACCGACGAGGGAAGCATCCGGAGAAGGTAGTTGCAGCGCGGAGGGCAACAAAAAAGCAGCAGCAACCAAGATGCTTGCAAGTCATCGAGCTCGGGCAAGCGCTGCACGAGCTGGTCGTGGCTGGCTCGCGACGCCAGAAGCTGAGTCCGGACAAATGCATCAGAACCAAAAGGGGCCCCAAGAACAGTAAGCCCTTGTTCTGCATCGGGCAAACGCCCAGCTCCAACCCAGCAGAACAAGTCCGGCAGCCCAGGCTGACCAAGATCCCAAGGCACTTGGCCTGCCGCGTTCCACACTCGCGTTTTCCCCTTGTTGAGGCGCACGTGGCAGTGCGCTTCAAGCTGGTGGGCCAAGGTTCCGTGCAGTCCGGCTGGTGCATCGTCCAAAAAGGCAACCAAGGTTTCCGCTCGCAGTTGGGCGCGTCCATGCAATCCTGTTGCACCGGAAGCCTGGGGTCAAGAAAATCCCCAAGCACGACTGGGTTGCCCGCATCGCCGCCTTCCATGAGGGCCGCTGGCTCGAACTTCTCAGCGAGGCACCACCATCTTCACTTGACCCCAGCCTCGAAACACCCGACACCGGATCGGATCGCTCAAGCCAACGAGCGCGCCACCTGGCCCACCTTGGGGAGCTGCCAGCTGCCCGGCAAGCGTTGGTCGCCAGCCCGCTGGCCCCCGGCGCCGTCCTTCGAGACCCCGCCCGGCGAGCTTCGAGACCCCGCCCGGCGAACTTCTTCCGGAGCTCATCCTTTCCAACCTACGGCGTGCGCGCAAAGGCGCCGCCCCCGGACCTTCCGGACAGACTGCTGAAGTTGCCCGTGTGCTCCTCGATGACGAGGATGCGTCCGATCAGTTTGCTCGTGTGCTGCAATTGGTTGCCCAAGCGCGCATTCCCCGCAATGCAGCCAGAGCACTCGGGCTCGGGCGCTCCGCATTGCCACATGGCTCTTCCGTTTTCCTGGCCTGGGCGGTCGAGCAGTGCTCTTTCCGAAATGGCTACATCCCTGCAACTGCTCAGGAAGCCTTGTTGTTGCTGTTCCTCGGTGACGGTGCAATCTTGATGGGAGTTTGCCGCCTCTTCGCAAGCTGTTTGCAAACGGCAGTGCCGGGCCCCTTTCTAGGCCGCAGGGGCACAAATGGCCAGCTTTTTTGCACGTGAGGAGCTGGCCTCCATAAAAACAGCCGCCGATGATGCCTGCCCCGTGTGTTTGTGCGAAGCCCAGTATGTGTTGGTACCGTGTGGGCATTCGCTGCACCTCGGTTGCGTGGCGCTCCTGTGTGTCAACTCCCGTGCCATGTCGCGTCCGCTTTGCCGATCAGGGTGGCCACTGTCTGCACAGGACGGATTCATGCGGCAGTGTCGAAAGCAGCAAGTGTCCTCACCTCAAGCTGCGCCTTCTTACAACACCCGGTCGGTCCCGCCTGTGGAGTCCCTGCCGCCAGGCCCTCCGGACTCCGTCGTTGCCTTTTGCTGCCATCACCTTGCGTTGGTGCAGGCTTGGAATGACCTTGCTTCCCGTCACATGGATTTTTAAAAAAAATCGCGCGCCTTTTCTCTATCGCCTTGGTTCGTCCCCCCGAAAACCCTGCTTAAGGGGAGCCGCCGGGCACGGGAGGCACACAAGCCATTTGTACCCCGGGGGCCACCAGCTGTACGAAGCGCAGCTAGCCGGCAGGCAGCCGGCTAGCGGTGAGGGGCGCCTCACCTGCATCTGCAAAAAGCTCACCCAGGGGCGGGAGCGCACCGTCGGCATGGCTGAGTGCCCCATGGATTGTCTTCGTTGCGGGTTTTGCCTCACCATGCAGGACCCTCTCCTGCAGGGAGTGCCGTCTCCTCCTTTCTGTGCAAAGCATGGTCCTCGGGTCTTTGCCGTTGATGTCCCGTCCTGGCAGCGAGGGTGGATTTGTTCTCGTGGCCACCCGCCCTTCCTGGGAGCCGAGCCTGGCGAGGGCCTCGCGCGCCTTCGCACGCGCAAGTGAGCGCACGAAAGAGGCGGCTTCGTCACTCCAACGGCCGCCGACCTCGACTGCGAGCACGGCCAAGCGGCATCTGGCAGAGCGAAGGAGCTCCGGGTACGTCCGCGCCTTGCGGCAGCGAGCTGGCCAAGGCATCTGGCCCTGGCTCGCCAATGGCGACACAGGGGTGGTGTCAACCACGAGCTGCTGACCCCCCCCCCCCCCCCCGCAAAGGCAACCCGTTTGCAACAACCTCCAGTTCGACGTTTCAAGTCAGCAAGCAGCGTGTTGCATGTGACTCTGGCACCAGCTCTCGGCAGACACGCGCCGCCGCTCTCTCCAAAGGACAGCCGCAAGGACGCCGAGGGCGGAGGCCGCTCATGCCCGCCTTGCTCTCTTTGGGTCAGCGGCCAACGAGCTGCTTCTGGCCCTTTCTCGATGATGTGTACGTGGTTGCCCGTCCGGATCGCATCCGTTTGATTTTTAATTGGCGGATTCTTTGTTGCGACATGCGCATCCGTCCCAACGCTCGGAAAACCAAGGTCTGGAACGCCAGAGAGAGGGCATGAGTGCTAGTGCTCCAGAAGTGTTCTGGTTTCAGTTGTGCGTTGATTTTCGCTTTTCAACGCAATGTGGGAATCAAGGAAGTATTCTTTTTGAGCCGGATGCGCAAATTGCAAGCGAGCTTCTGCTTGTGGCATTGCAGCTGTGCGCCTGCGCCTTCCGCTGCCACTTTCCCAGCGCTACTGCCGGTGTCGTCGCCCTTTATGGACTCCCTCGGCGACCACCGCGCAGCCTGTGCTCGGGCCCAGCAGCTCGCCGTGGACACCACGTTGGTATCTCCCTTGTCCGGCTCGGGGCAGCCCTGCAGCTGGGGTGGTCGTGTTCAAGGCGCCGCCCTTGCCCTTGCACGCCGGCGCAAAAAGCGGACATACCCGGAGCTGCTCCGCTCGGAGCGCTGTCGCTTGGTTGTCTTGGCCGTCGAGGTCGGGGGCCGGTGGAGTGACGAGGCAGCCTCCTTTGTGCACGCCCTCGCCCCAGCCAAGGCGAGAGAGGTGCCGGTTCGTCTCCGGTCCAGCCTGGTCGCTGCGCTTGTTGCCCGCTGGCCCGCACTCCTGTCCCACGCAGCCATGTTGGCCTTTGCTGCACCCAGCGGGCGGGGGCTCAGCCATGCCGACGGTGCGCTCCCGCCCCTGGGTGAGCTTCTTGCAGATGCAGGTGAGGCGCCTCTGGCTGCCTGCCGGCTAGCTGCACTTCGCACAGCCGGTGGCCCCCGGGGTACAAATGGTTTGTGTGCCTCCCGTGCCAGGCGGGTTTTCGGGGGGACAAACCAAGGCGATGGAGAAACGGCGCGCAAGGAAAAAAAAACTGAGACCGAAGAGCGACATGTTCTACAAGCGATTTGCGCAGCGTGTTGCGCTTGCTATGGTCGCCAGTCCATGTTGCAGGGCCTGCTTGGCGTGCCGGGGGCAAACGAGTGTTCCCGTTTGTCCGGATGCTGTACTCCGAGCCTTTGGAGTACGTTTGGCACGATTTGGAGGGGATGCCACACATAGTTCAGCAAGCCAAGGGGGGCGAGCAGGGCGACCCCCAGATGCCCACACAACCAACTGCGAGTGGAAAACTTGGCTGGCTTTTTGGACGATGTCTACGCTGTAGTCCACCAGCCGGACGATTCGCTTCGGAGGGCTTCCAGCATGGCACGCTGGGAAACCGTATGGAAGGCTCCAACTTAATGAGCAAACAAAAACGGTCGCCTCGGGGTCGAGCTCCGCAGCTAGAGCAAACTGGCGAAGCCGGACGACTATCCCCCGGACGTCGCCCGGATGGCATGCGCAGGGCAAGCAAGCGACCCAGGCCTGGGATTTGGGCACGGGCCAACAGCAACCTTAAAAATCCGAGCTCGGCCTCGTTGTCCAGAACAAGCCGGGTGGTTTTCGCGGTGAGCCCAGACGGGCCTGCCGCAGACGCAACGCAACAGGCTCAGCAGGTCGGAAACCCACGACCGCAGGCGGAAGCAAGGCCTCAGGGGTCGCGGAGCTCGGACAAAGTATCTTCGTTCCCTGGGGTCGCGTAGTTGCTGCGGGTAAATGGGTCGCGCGGATCTCATCGGCTGCTGCAACACGTTACGCCGACTGCAAAAACAACGCTGTTTGAGAGCCGACGACGGATTGTGGCCATCCGGGGCGGCGCTTTAAGCGCATGCCAAGGTGAAGGCACAATCACCCGTCCGCATCCGCACGTAAAAAAACAGGCGTGGCGCTTCAGCAGAAACCTGTGGACTTTGTCCTGCTGCTAGCGCGAATGCTTGCGAGAAGCGCGGCGCCGTCTCGGCTGCCTTTGCCGGCGCGGGCCCCCTGCGCCATACAAGAGCCGAACTGTCAAAACATCAACAAGGTTTACGACCCGCGCACCTGCTAGCATGGCGGGTGGGAAGGGCCAAAGGGGAAAATCGCCTGCCAGCGGGGTGACTGGCTCACCTTGCTTCAGGCTCCGCATGAAAGTGCTGCGAACGCGTATGCTGCGGCGGCGGGTGGTCTGGCAGCTGAGGAGCGCCGTGCGCAGGCAGCCTGCGCCCGTGGAACTTTCCAATCGTGCCCGCTTCTCACCGCCCCCGTGGTGTTTTGTAACACCATCTTTCGCAACGCAATGCTCGGGACGCCCACGTTACTGGCTTCAGACCCCAGGCTGGCGTGTACTGCGCGTCTTAACGTCTGGCCACGAAAAAGAGGCGGCGCTGCTTTGTCCATGCCGGCGTCGTCGCCCTCCCACCACTGCACAGCTTGCGTTGAGTCTGGGGCATTGCGAAGCTTTCGAGCGCAGTGCTGGTCGATGGATCTGGCTCGGAGACGAGCGCCCCAGTATCGAATGCAATTGCAAATGGTGTCCGTCAAGAGGTTCAGACAGTTCTCCTCCATGCAAGCAACCTTTGGAATCCGCTGAGATGTGTTGCGACCAACCTATCCCGATTTGAAGATCGGAAAGCTGGTGCAACTGATGGCACCAACGTGACACTTTGCCCACTGCGCTTGTCGGCAAGGCTGGGCGGGCTGCCATGGAGGTCAGCCGATGCTGCGCGCTTGGCGGGGGACGAGGTGCCCGCATTGGCCCGCCAGGCGAATTTGTTGCCGGTAGGCGGTTTTTGCTCACGCCTCACGAGCCGCAGGGAGTGACCTTGCGCCGCGGGTTCGCTGTGTGGTGCGCTGGCTAGCTTTTTGGCGAGCGGACAGTGTCTCTCGGCGTCGCCGCTGCCCATTCCAGCCGAAGCACCGGGGTGGCGCTGGCCGTTGGCGGGGCTGGCCGTTGGTGGCCCACGGAAGCACTTAGCCTCTGGCACACACACGGGCTCGCACACGAGCGCGGTCGTAGCGGTCTGTGTGCACCTGTTTTCTGTGGCAGCTGATTCAAGTTCGCGACGTACATGCTGGTTGTATAGCTGGCGCCGGCCATCCTTGCATCAGCTTCTGGCAAGGGCAATGGTGGATGGCGCCGGGCCCAAGAAGCCGCAAAGTGCAAAGTCACGGTCAAACTTGCTAGCGGACACCCACTTCAGTGTCAGAAGCCCATTAGTTGCACATGACAAGGTCCGAAACACATGACTCCTGGCATCGCAGTCAGGGAGAGGTCAACGAAGGCGGAATCGGCGCTGGCGCAACAGGTCATGTGGGGCGCAGTGGCCGGAGGTGCACAATTTTATTGCGCGCCGCAAGAAGCTTGAAACGGTGGCCGAGTACAATCGAGCCTCATAACGTGAAATGTGCAGCTAGCTCGACACCATCAAAAATCTGGAAGATGCAGCGGCCTTGACGTCAGTAGACGCTGCACTCGCAAAGAGATTGCTCAAGAAAAATAAAGCCCCCAGCTCTGGATTAACATTTCAGTAAGTCCCCCGCGCTTTGTAGGAATTTTGTTGAGTTCCCCCATGTCCCTACCAAATGCAACATAGACTACGGGACGTTTTGACCAAACCTCGTATTGAAACCATGCAACGGTCCTGCTAAAAAGTATGGGCCGGCTATTGCCATTGCAATCGCCAGGGTTTGTGAGGTCCTGGCCATAGCCAGTGCTGTTGAATGCAGTGATCCAAAGTAAGTGCTTCATCTAGGTTGGCTCAAACTCAAGGTTCTCGGGGGCCAATTACTTTTGAGCCGCAGCTGTCCGCTTCCTTGTGATGCTGTCTTCGATTCCGGAGTGTTTTCGTGCCATTGTTCCACACCTTCGTAAGTCGCTTTATTCCACCTTGCCAGCGCAAGAGCCGTTCCGGCGCTCACTCTTTCTCCAGCCTCTGACGTTTGGATTACTAGAGAGACCATGTACATGGGATGACCATTGATCAAGTTTGCCATGTCATTTGGGGGCCAGGAATACAAAGTTCAAGCAACACGGGTAACGCATGTATTGACCAGCCCCACGCAAAGCTCAAGCAACAAGCATTCACCAAGAAATGTTCCACTGTCGCCATCGAGCATGTCTAATCTCATGACGCAAGGTTCTTCTTTCCCAACTGGGCCTCTTTTTTGGGGACAGTAAACAACCCAAGTCATGCCGATCGGGGATGTCATACCTCGGCAACGCTGCGCCATCCGACATTGGGATGTTTTCTTGTGGGACATGCATGTGCCCTTGACCACGACAATGCTGCGCTTCCCATTTTGGTTGGTCCTCCTAAGGCCCAACGCGCCGTCGTTCACTTGACCAAGTGTGAAATAAAAAGTGCGTGACTGGACGGCTGTTGTAAAAAGAAAATGCAAGGCGCGTGCTCTGCAAAGCATCCGCTGCGCTGACTCAATACGTAGCAGCTGCAAAAAGTCGCGCAGCCTTTCTTGTTGTTAAAAACCCACCTGAATACGCAAAAATACATGCATGTTTAACAATGACTGCTGTAACACAACGGATATATAATTGCTTGCAATATTTGCTTACCATCTGAGCAATGAACAAAAAATATTGCGCAAGCTCAGCCAAAATGGCCGCGGCACAAAAGATTCACAACCGGCCCAAAACACAAGGGAACAAAAACTCAAAGCGTTAAAGGCCTGTTGCACTGCTTTTCCCTTGAGACTCATACAACCCCCAACAAAGCCGAACGACAAAGGCGCACACCTTTTTGACGGGTTGCTTGGAAGGTCGCAGAGTGAACCAAAGCACGTGGTCAACGGGGGGCAAGGTACTCCCCTCCTTAAGTGCTTCCAAGGCAACGGCGGAAAACGCAAGTCGCGACCAAGGAGCCAGCATCCCCCTCTTTAGTGCGGGGCTGGCCTGCCAGGAGGTGCCAGTTGGACGCATGATGCACAGTACGTCTTTTTGTCTCGGCAGTAAGTCAGGAGCGAATGGCAGCAAAGTGTATTTCCCAGCCACCGTTTTTTTCCAAGACATGGGCGCTGCGAAGGCAGAAAAGAAAAGGACCACAATGGCAAACATCTCTGGCGCACTGTTGCAAAGGAGTACACCGAGAAGATCATCAACGAAAAGGAAAGCCTTGTGCGACTGCCACGCTAGCAGGCCCTGCACTTGACGTAGCAAGAAGGCGCCTGTGCCCCTCCGAAATGGCGGGAAAGGTCAACACCACATGCCTCCCTTGACGCCTTGGCTTCCCCATCTGCGCGCTTTGAAGAGCATGGCCTGTCGCTCTTTGCTTTCCACAAAGACAACAGCAGGCGTGCTTTTCGGGGTCGGTAACTGATGTCTTTGGGTCACTTGCCCTTGGATGGATCACTTGTGTTACTTGGGTTGGACCCCCCGGCGCCCTCTTTACCTGTTGCCAAGTTAGGGGCAAAAATCTGCCTCGGAACTATTCTTCGGAACTATCCCAGAAATGTTCGGAACTATCTGGGACATCTATGGAACTATGTTGTGATTTGTTTTCAAGATCTGTCAAGCCTGCCACAAGTTTGCTATGTGCCTGATCTTGCGCGCAACTGAGCGGCGTGGGTACTCGTTAAAACGCGGAAGAACCTTCAAGCCCGCGGCGCAGGCTTACAACGCCAATTCAAAACACGTTTTGAAAGCCTAGTAGTATAGCGCCTACGACAACAGTTCGGAGCGGTCGGGAGGCTTCCGCGCCGTACGCGTTCTACTTCACAAGCTGGCGGAACGGTAGAGACGGTCTGGAACGGTTCCAGAACCCAATCGCTCACAGCCCAAATTCAGTACCAAACGGCGCCACACTGTTTCCGCGTTTACTACTTATACGACCTGCGACCGTGCAACCGCTCCGAACCGTTCCGGACCGTTCCGAACCGTTCCGGACCGTTCCGGACCGTTCCGAACCGTTCCGAACCGTTCCAAACCGTTCCAAACCGTTCCAGAACTCCACCGTAATGGCTCCGGAACCGCCCAACAAGTCACTCTGGAACACGCGCGCGGCCTCGGCAAGCAAAGTTGATTATCGGGAAGAGGTGTTAGCAGGGCTTGCCATTGCTGGCATTGCGCTCACGATCCTGACGCGCTCATGCGGGCCACCGCATCTGAGCACATCCCCCGCATGATTTCTGAAGCCTCCTGGTTAGCCGACTTGGCGGGGGACTGCCCCCTTCTTCTTGAGATGAAGGCAGACCCCAACGACGCTGCTGACGCCTTCGTGCAACGATCCTTGCGGGGGCTCATGGACATTAGAGCATTTAAGGCCACCGCCTTTGGCCGTGCTGCCTCTGGGTACGTCCAGCAACGTTTGGTGCAGCTCCCAGTTGCCCAGGCACTGGACTTCCTATGGTTCCAGGCCCTTGCCAGCGTGTCTGCCCTCCGCAACGCCAATGATCCCCCAGCTGTGTGGCGCCATTTTGCGTTCAAAGATAGTGTGACGGCTTGGGGTGAACATTACAACGCCATCCACCCAGGCATCAACATGTTTTCTGTCCATTTTGCTAATCGGGCCCCATGGTGCCAGCATGTGATCGGGCAGAGCCGACGCATCGAGACCAACCTCCCTGATGGTACTGAGGTCTCCCTTGCCCTTAGGTTGCACGATGGAGCTGTCAAGTACATTAAGGGCTTTGCATTTGAAGCCCGGGCCTCGGCGCCCAGCAGGCCAGAGGCGCCCAGACAAGCATACGTGAGGCGGGTACTTGTGGTGCTGTCTCCTGAGCAGCGCGACCACAAGGACCCCTTGATCACTTATCTTGATTTGGTCGATGAACGCGGCTTCCAACTCCTGCCTGAACTCAGCTCTATCCGGCCGACGAAGCATGGAGTCAGCATGTGGCATTTCCTGCTTTGCACTCGGATCGCACCCCTTCCATTCTGGGGCTGCCTTCAAGGGGACGCCTACCGCGGTCGCCTAGCCCCACGCACTGACTTCATTGAACATGCTAGGAACATTGAGCAGGCTCTGGACCTACTTGCCAAGGCCCTGCGCACCCCACTTGGTTACACTTGGACCAGCTTCAGGCACCTTGCGCGCGCCCCTCCCACGCCGGCCGAGTGGGCCGACCTGCAACTCATGACTCTTTCCCTAGAGGTGTTGGCGGCCATTTCCTTAGTGTCCTACTTGGCATTTATCATGCCTTGGCCACCCAACGAGTCTCCAGGGACTCTTTGGCGCCGGCAAAACGTACTGTGGCAGTGCGGTCCTGATTATGCTTACCAAGCTACTTGGTCTGAGGGCCCTGTTTGTAGCCGAGCCAAACCTGCCCCTGCAGGAATTTTCGCGCAACATTCAATCGCTGCTCAGTGATGCCCCGGAGGAGGTCTGCCAACAATTCCCCAGGCTGCTAGGTTGTGACCACGATCAGGTCACCGACCTCGACGTGGCGTTTGAAACGCGGGCCCAATTCTTGCGGACTCCTGCTGTGTAGCTATCACATTGGGGTCCTTGCTGCACGAAATTGGACGGTATGGCCCGGTGTCCAGTTTCCTCGGGAGCGTCGATCTTCTGCTGGTTGACGAGGCACAACAGGCCGGCCAAGCAGCCTATGTGGCGGTTCACGGCGCAGTGCCCCGCTCTGCCCTGACCGTTCACATTGGCGATGACCGCCAGACCAGAGGTGCCTCGGGAAATGACCCAGTTCGTGCAGAGGTTCTCCAGCGTCTAGGGCATAAGCGAGTCGCCTTACACGGCCTCAATGACCTATTCGTGCCACAGGACTTTTTGGCCCGTGCGACTGAGCAACTCTCCGGCACCCGGCCGGCATCGGACCATCCCGCCCGCTTGGCATAGGCTACCTCGCCCACGCTGGAACACGCCTTCCACCCCCAGCTAACTTTGTGCGCAGCGCAAATGGCCTTTCTAGCCAAGGTAGGCCGGGGCTTAACCTTGTGCTCCCTAGCAGCCTTCGTGTATCCCCCACTGCGTATTTCATGAGTGTCGCTGTGTGGTACCCGCACCTGCTGCATAAGGATGGTGACGGGCGCTTGGTAGTGGGCCGCATGGTCGAACAGGCAGCCGAAGCGGTGGCCACCCGGCAGTCCGTGATTGATGGGGTGCTCTATCCTGTCCCTGGTCTCCGTGCCGTGGAGTGGCATCCTAGGCTGATTTACGCGGCTGGCAGCAAGGTGGCCCTCGGACTTGCTTATGACTCCCTCCAGGCAGTTGACCGCCTTGTTGATGTCTTGTTGGCATCCTTTCATGGAGTCTTTCGCCGTGCCGCCAGTGTCCCTAAGCTGTTGCTTATGACTCCGCACAATGACACTTATACCTCGTTGTGTAGGCATCTGGTTGGAGGGCGGGTCACTGAGGATTGGCCAGATTCGCTGCAATGTATTGCTGGTCCGTCTCCTTGTGGCGCGCACTCCCCTGATCGTGCCAGCCCATGACGCCAAAGCAAAAGCCAAGACCACGGCTAACGCCATTGATGCGCGCTTTGCCCAATGCCTTGAGCAGCTCCCCGCGGACGACCGTGCGCAGCTCCTGCGCCAGCTCTTCCCTGACAAAGTGGCCGCACTTCGGCGCGCACGGCCCACGCTGTTTCACCAGTTCCTGGAGTGCACCAACACGGTTAAGGCCACTGGCATGACAGGAAATGTCTCCTTGGTAGTTTTTGGTAAGACACATCGTTTCTTTACTTTGGCGCAGAGGCTGAAGCTTGCTTCAATATGTCCCTTACCCGTGCCAAAGCGTTGACCGTGGTAGTGGCCCCGCCCAGCTCCACGGGTCCGCTTGGCATGCTGCAAACAGCTAGCGCGCGTCTCTTCGGCCGGCTGGCAATGGGCGATCTGACACAGCCTGCTGCTGATGCAGCCACTCTGCTGCTGTGTACGGGCTTGGACCTGGAAGACCTCAGTGAGACCGCTTGGCATAGCGCCCATCATATCGGATACAAAGCATGCTGGAAGGAGCTCCCGCTCGCCCTTGCCTTGAAGCCAAGTGATGACGCTGAGCCAGAGATATTTGCCCTGCGACTAGCTGGACTCTCCCCCAAAACCAGCAGCGACCTGTCGGTCTTCTGCTATCTTGTCGTTCCTGAATGACAATGGTCAGCTTGTGCTCTATGGTCGCCCGGGTACCTTTCCTGTTGGCAGTCTGATGCGGTCCACTGCGGCGAAATTAGCCTGGAGCCAGTCTCTGGCATAGTGTTCTTTGGTGCCGCCACACGCATGGCACACAGCGAGGATCTTCGTGAAGGGGCACCATGGCCTGCTTTGCCTAGTATTTGGCGTACGCCTGAATGCCTCCAAACCCAGCGCTTTGAGGCAATGCCATCGGCTCGGGCCCCGGCTGCACACACTCCTGAGGCCCCCTCTTTCAAACGACAGAGAGGCCTACCGCCCGGTCAGCATAGCCGCAGTCAGGGCAGTGAGTGGAAGCCCCGTCTTCCCTCGCTGGCTCATCCTGCCACATCCGCATGGGCACAAACGCCCACATCCAGGTCCGGTTGCTGGTGCCTACCCCAGAGCATGGCCAACCCTCACTGAGGGTCGACAAGCTGGGGCGAGTGGCCCCAAGCCAGTCATCACTGTGGATGACATTGTCGACCTTCCACCTGATTGGCACATGCATAAACCTGATGTATCTGGCGTGGATGGTCGTTTGCTTGAAAGTGTAAGTAAGTATCTCACTTACGCCGCCCGGCATGACGTCAAAACCCCTGCCACAACTGAAGGATTCATCATGCTCAATGACCTTTGTAGAAAGGCCAGAGTCATTAGGGCGTTCAGGAGAAAAGCGGAGTTCCAGCTAAGGCAGATGTCATTGCTGCTATTGCATTGTACCTCAGTGAGGCCAGCAAATTGCGGTTCGAGATTAAGTTCTCTCCGACTCGAGGACTTTGCCTCCGCGCCATTGCGGGACATAGCTCGGTCCTTGATCCGTGCCGTCAGCTGCCAAGCCTCCGCCTTGATGAAGCTCGGCGAATAGCCACTGCCATTCACTGCACCAACTGGGAGAACATTGAGAGTATCTTGACTAGCGGTCTTTTCCCTGGGAAAGCAGTTCGGGGGTGCGTTCGCACATTCACCTGACCACCTTTCCTATTAACACTAGTGGCTTTGCCTGGCGCGCGCCCGGCAGCAGTTGCATTGGACCTAGTCAAGTGCCTTCAACGGGGCATCCAGCTTTTCGTTGCCGGTGGGGAAACTCTCCTCACTACCGGGGCCCCAATCACTACGTATGCGGGCCTGCAGATGGAGGGTATCCATCCCGCGTGCATTTCTGCTGTGTGTGATGCTTTTACCGCACACGTCACAGACTCGGTCACAAAGGCGCTGCCTAACTGGGACAAGGCCCCAATTGAAGTGCCATCTGACACTGAGTCCCAAGTGACAGCTAAGAAGCCCTGCCATTCGCCCGCTGACCTGCAAGAAGCTCTCGAGTACCTCACCCGTCAGGTTGAGGCCTCCCAGTGACTTCCAGGATGTCGTGTCGGATGATGACGCACACATGGACGTGACTGAGGGAGAGCTGGCTTCAGACACCCCCGCGCTGGTGGCTCCCCCCAGGATCCCAGGGGGGTGGTGTCGTCTGCTGCGCCCATGGAAGTAGATGAGAGCGATCTTGCCCCTGATGAGGTGGCGGAAGCCCTTGCTGCTCTGCGTCAAGCCGGTCTTGACCAGATTGACAAGGGCTCTGAGACGGAGGGCTCCACCCCGGAACCCGCACCGGTTTTCGACCGGGCTCCCCACTTGCAGGCGGTGGATGCGGTTAGCGTCTCTAGCGCAGACACGGAGGAGGAAGCCCAGCAGCTGGGCTATGCGACCACATTCCATCCGGGACGGGCGGACTGCCCGGTTGGCCGGGGCCATCAAGACGATGCAGAAATTGACGATGACCTTGACCCAGACACCTTGAGTGCCCTTGATGAGTTTGCCACCCGCCTGTCATCCATCCCTGACATGACCCAGGCCAAGGATGTGCTCACCTTGCATCAGCTGGGTCTTTTTGCCCAGCTGCCCACTAGTTATCCGTGGGGCGATGTCATGTTTAGCACGCTGCATGTCACCGAAGCCGGCCTGCGCACCGTTAGGAATACCCTGGCCCTACGGCGCATGGTATCTGATGCTCCGGCACTCAGTGCGGACGAGAAACTCCGATTCCTCCGCTCCTGGCTCACGTGTCTGGCAACTTCCCTTGCCAAGGTCTTTGCACCCCTGGCCGGAGGTGATGCCCCGCTCAGATTGCAGCAGTTGATGCTTGATCGGTTAGCGCAACCACAATTCTGGGTGGCAGCCCTCACCATTGCCACCCGCATGCCCATTTGCTGCTAGCCGGTGATGCACTTGAGGAGCTTGAGGCGGGTGATGACTCCCTTGCTACCGGTGAGCAGGTCGTCCAATGGTATGGCCGCGCTGGCCCTTGTGATTGGCCTCTCCATCGCATGAAGGTGCATATCCCTACTGCAGCCATGGCCCATCTTTGCGCACATTCCCCCCAGCCTGAGGAAGGTGGGGGAGAAGTCTCGCTCAAGGGCAAAGTGCAAACAGTGCGTGGCGTTCGTTTCGTGAATGCAGGAGGGTTTAAGTCCTCATACACCCCACCTTGCTTTTCTGACGTTGAGCCCCACAGGCTATACCTGCTACAACAACTGCAGAATGGGAGGGGCTTGGACTTTGACGTACAGGATTACTGTGGCTTGGTGGGGCAGCTCGCGTGCTGTACCATTCGGACCGACCTGTGGCTCCCCCTTCCCGCTGAAGGGCAGACGTTTGCGGACTTTGCTCGTCGTTCGGGAGCTACTTCCCAGCGCTGGATGTCTGCCGTGTTAGCAGCACCCCCTGTCCTTGACAGTACTGCGGCCGAGGTCATTCTGAAATCTGTGGACATTTTTCATGTGGAGCCATCCGGCCTCACTCTGCAAGCATTCATGAATCAAGGTCCCAAAAATACACAGGCGGCCTCCGCCTTCCTCCGCGAGCCCTCGCTTCTCGGATTCAATACGGTCACCAATATGGTACGGGTTCAGGCGCGGGCTGCTGAGCAAGGCAGCTCGGGCAGTGGTCAGCAGGCCGTATGGAGCAACCCATGGTCTGCAGCCCTATTACGGGCACTTTTGCTCAGTGCTCCGTGTAGCATCGGCCCCGCCGGTCTCACGGTACTCTGTTGCATAATTGCTCCAAATTGGTTGTGGGTCTTATTGGCTCCTTAGGCTAGGAACTCCCTCTTGTGTAGCCGTGTCGCTCTGTGATTGCCTGGGGGAAGGGCCGTGTAGTACCGTGCCCCGCTCGGTCCCTTCCTGCCATTCTGCCAACCCCAAACCCTAACCGCACTGCCCCTTGCCTTAGTGGAGGTGTGCACCTAGGTGGCCCATGAAACTAAATTCCCTGAAGTGCACCCGTGCTGGAAGTTTGCTGCTGTGGCAGACATGCCGTCTCGTACCGTGCCCAGCTCGGTCTCGTGATCTCTCTCCTGCCAATTGCCTTGCACCCCAAACCCTAACCACTCGGCAGCTCGCCAGCGCCTTTGCAATAGGACCTTTCTTTGTAAACCACTCCGCCGTATGGTTATGAGCGATGTGATGCGGGATACCCCCTACCCAGCTTTCCCAACGGGAACACGTGCCAGGTAGTCACGTGCGGTGGCAGGACTACAGTGTTGATCGGGCCCCGCTCGGTCTCGGTCTATCTTCCTGCCACTCTGTCCCGTGTCCCATTCCCTAACTCAGGCACATTCACAATTCTCTTATAGGTATGATGCGACTAGGTGAGCACTGTGTCAGCTTTGCTCTGCGCTTTACTCAGTTTGTCTTGACAGAGCACATCTGTGCTGTTCACATTGCTTACTGCCCTTCAGGCACCGCCATGGTTGGGCTGCCAGCTTTCTGCAGGTGCTTTGCGCGATGCGGCGGGCGGTCAACCCTACTTTGCATCTCCCTACTCTGTCATGGACATGAATGCTGGGGGGAATGCCGTGTAGTACCGAGCCCCGCTTGGTCTCACGGTTGTCCTCTGTCCATTGCCCTGCACTCCAACCCTGGCTAAGGCCAACGGCCAGTGCCCCTGCCATAATCTTGCGGCCTGGTCCGTGCATTACTCAGGAACTTGGAAAATGTGCCTGGCAGGCCGGCCACATCCTGGGCTCATCGTCCGGTAGCTGCTGCCTTGATCGCCTTTGCGTGTCATGCCTGATCCGGGCATATGTCTACTGCACACAGTGCGTCGTTTTGGCAGTTGGGCACATCTCCAGAGAGGGGCCACCACTCCCCCCTGGCGGATGTCCCAGCACTCAGACACCCCGCCGGCCGGCTACATTGCTCTATGCAGTATAGCCTGTGGACCATGTGGTCTTGAGCCCCGCTCAGCCCATGGTCCCCTTCTTCATGACGTGCAGCCCTTGCAGTTGGCCCACTTGTGGTGTTGACCAATGTGTGAGCACTTCTGTGTCGCTGCTGGGCTGCCTCGCTGGCTCGCAATGCCGCGAAGTTGTCCCTGCGGCTACAGGTGATGCCTGTGAGCCGGCTAATTCATGCATGCCTTTTGCTTGTCGCCTCGGTGGCATTTTTGCCCTAATTCATGCACGTTCCTTGGCTAATGTGTGCGGCCTTTAGGGTTGTCTCTATGCATACGCTCCTCTGCATGGCCATGTACGGGGGTCAACAATGCGCAAATGTGCCCCCGGCAGAGTGTAGTGCGCTCCGCGAGTGAACCATGTGGTCTGTGATCCGATCAGCCTCATGGTTCTCTTTCGCGCGTAGCCAGTGCATTTGGTGCCTTCCTTTCCGTCCGAAATTGATTTCAACATGCACTTCCGCGCGCTGGCAAAATTCCTTTCTGTTCTTCTTTTTCGTTTGTTGGCTGCCCAGTTCGGCTGTTTTTGGTTCGGCTCTGTCTGTTTGTTTGGTTCCTCCGTGGCTTGTCCTATTTCGCCAGATTTTTCAAGTGACGTCTCACCATCTGTTTCACCTCTCCTTCTTAGTGTATTTTAGCAGGTTTCGCGACCGATGGCAATTGCCTCAAGGCGTGCGGGTGACAAAAAAAGCTGCTGGAGCTCTGCCACGTCGGCCTCGGCCATCTCCGTCTTCACCCTGCTGTCCGACAAATTCGTGAAGCTCGTGTTGCAGACCGCGTTGCCCGTGTTGCCTGCGATCACGAGGCAGCCAGGGTTCCTCTGGTTCGTGGTCAGGGACAGCTGCGTCGAGAGGCTCTTCGTCTGCACCAGCGCCTCGTCGTTGATCATGATGAGCTCGCACTGGTGCGTCCCGCCGTCTCGCTCCAGGAAGACCCTCGCGCTCTGGTTGCCCAGCAGCCGCAGCTCCGGGCCGCTGTCAGGGGCCGCGCTGTTGTTGGACACTTGCAGCTTGCTCCAGCCCGCCCAGTTCTTCGTCAGGAAGAGATCGTCCGAGAAGTCGGAGGTGTTGGTCCCGGTGAGCGTGTTGGAGGCGAAGAGCTGCGGCGCGGAGCTGCAGCGCGGAGACCGTGCCCGAGCTCGTCAGGTGCAGTCCAGGCTCTCGCAGTCCAGCGGGCCCGCGGAGGCCGCCCCGGTGATCGTCAGCGTGGCGCCCGTGACCGCCCCGGTGGCTGCGAAGCTCGCCGCCGTCGCTGCGCCCGAGGCCGTCAGTTGGCCGTGTTGTTGATGGTCAATGTGCTGCCCGTGATTCCGGTGGCCGAGCTCAGCAGGCCCACAGTGGCCGCCCCGGTGATGCTGAGCGAGCTGCCTGACACGGCGCCTGTGGACGACAGCGCGGCTCCGGCGGCTGTGAGCGCTGCGCGGGAAATGGTGCCCGAGGCGTCCACGCCCGTCGTGAACACGTCCGTGCAGTTCACGTCGTTGCACAGCAGCTGGTCGCAGCCCACGTTGCCCTGCGCGGTGAGCCCGTCCAGCGTGGCCGAGCCCGTGAGGGCCAGCGAGTCGGCCAGCAGGTCCGTCACGGAGACCGACTCTCCCTCGAAGGCCGAGGCCCTGATCTGCGTGCTGTACAGGTCCAGCGTGCCCGCCGACTGCTGCACCAGCCCGGGGATCGACCCGCCGAAGGCTCCGAAGTGCAGCTTTGCGACTCCGCCCGGCGGCACCGAGAAGTCCAGCAAGGCCGCGCCGAGGAAGGTGCCGGTGACGCCCACGTAGTCGTTGTCGGCCGCGCTGACGTACATCACCAAGTTGGAGACCGTGCCCAGCCTGTACCGGCAGCCGAAGGAGTAGCGTCTCCCCGGCGTCAGCGTGTAGGTGCGCACAATGTTCCAGGCGAAGGCGCTCAGGGTCATGGCGTAGCCCTCCAGCTGGAAGCCTCCCACCGTGAAGCTGGCCGAGGCCACGGAGCTCTGGCTGTTGGAGCGCACCAGAAAATTGCCTAGCGTGGTGAGCGTGGGCTCCAGCAGCACCTCGCCCAGGGTGGCCAGCGTGACGTCGTCGGCCCCTCCATCGAGGAACTCGTGCTTCAGCAGCAAGGCCGAGGCCGCCGTCCTCCTCCGCCTGTGTTGCCGGCCTCCAGGGTTGCGTCCAGGATCTGGAGGCCGTAGACGTCCACCGTTCCTGCCGTCTGGTTGGGCAGGCCCGGCGCCTGGAAGTGCGCCCCGAAGTGTAGCTTCGCAACTCCGTTCGGAGGCACTGTGAAGTACATCTTGGCCGTGCTCCAGGCGCCCTGGTCTCCCGCGAAGCTGCCGTACAGGGGGTCGTAGACGTTGTCTGCCTCGGACATGTACACCACCAAGTTGTAGGTGCACCGCCAGAGTCAGGGTGTAGCCGTCCACGCTCACTGCGCCCGCGGTGTGCGTGGCCAGGATCACGCTGCAGCCGCTGCTGGGGCGAACCGTCCAGTTTGACAGCGAGACGTCCGTGGGGCCCAGGATCTGCTCTCCTATGGCAGCCACCACCTCGTCGGCTCCTCCGTCGTCCGGAAAGCGCAGGCTGCCTCCGTGACGCCGAGCTTGCCCGCAAGGAGGCCGTCCACCTGTGCGACGGCGTAGTAGCTGAGCAGCGCGGCGGCGATGCTCGAGGCCGTTGCCGTGTCCTGGTCGGCGGCCGAGCGGTACGCCACCAGCGCCGAGGTGATTTGGTTGGTTGTCCTGGTCCGGGCCCGTCCGGTAGGCCAGCAGCGCTCCCGCGATGGCCGCCTGCGTCTGCGTGTCCTGCGCGCTCGCCGTGCGGTAGTCTCCCAACAGCGCGTCCACTTGCGCCGAGGTGTAGTAGGCCAGCAGCGCTGCCGAGATGGCGCTGGTCGTCTCCGCGTCCTGCGCAGTGCCCGTCCGGTAGTCGGCCAACAACGCGTCCACTTGCGAGGAGGTGTAGTAGGCCAGCAGCGCAGCCGCTAGGACCGCGTCCGCCGCTGCGATGGAGTAGCAGTCTGCCGTGATGCTCAGCGTGTCGTCGCCGTTGGCCAGCGCAGCAGAGAGAGGAGCCTCCAGATGCAGGTTGCGAACGACGTTGCTTCCGCGAACGAGCTCCCAAGTAGTGAAGCCCGCCCAGGCCGGCGCGTTAACAACTCCGCCGCTGCCGGAAAGCTGCAGGGCGGCGAGCTCCGCGAGGATTGCGTCGAGGACGCTCTGGAGCGTGGTCTCGCTGGCTGAGAGCGCGGCGTTCGTGGCGTACGAGGCCAGCAGCGTCGCGTCGGCCTTGGCCCCCTGGAGCGCCGTGACGCTGGCGTCCCGGCTAGCAAGCTGCGCTGCGACAAAGGCCTCGGTGGCGAGACCCAGCAGGGCATTTGCTATCTTGGTGTCTACCTCCAGCGGCGTGTCCAACCCGTCCACCGTGGAGAGCAGGGAGGCCAGCGCGCTTGCGTCCGCCTTGCCGAGGCGGGCGGCGTCCAGGGCTGCCGTGGTGACGGCGTCCAAGAGGGCCGTCGCTATCTTAGAGTCCACCTCCGAGGAAGTGTCCACGGCCGACTGCAGGGCGTAAGCAGTCAGGGCGCTGGCGTCTGCCTTGGAGGCCTGCAGCCCCGGAGATGGAGGCGTCTTGGCTTGCGAGCTCGGAGGCCAGCGCCGCGGCGGTGACGGCCCCCAGGAGAGCGTTGGCCACCAGGAGAGCGTTGGCCGCCTTGGTGTCTACCTCCAGCGGCGTGATCCTCGCCGCTATGTCTAGGGAGTGCTGGTCCACCACCGTCTTGAGGCCGTAGTTGGCCGCCACCGTGGCCAGCGTGGCGTTGTTGGCCGAGGCGATGGAGCCGTTCATGGCCGCCGTGGTGCTGTAGTTGGACAGCTTCAGGTCCACGCTGTCCGGGGTGCTCTTGGTGGCAACCACGCCCTCCAGCACGTCGAAGGCCGACTGGTCTGCATTGTTGGAGAGACCCGTGGTCAGCGAGCTCTGCAGCGCTGCGATGCTGCTTCCGTGCGCGGCCACCTGACCGTCCGTGGTGGCCAGGGCCGCAGCCGTTGCTAGGGGCGCAATCGCCGGCGCCAGCGCGCTGCTGTCCAGCTTTGAGGCCAGCTCGGCGGTGACTCGGTCGTCCCGGGACTGGATGGCCGCCGCGTTGTTGCCGGAGGCTGCCGTGTTCACCGCCAGGTCAGTTACTTGGGCGTAGGGCGTCAGAGCGAGGGCCAGCTGCCCTGCGGTGACGTGCGTGCCGTCAGTTACCTCTCCGTTGTCCAGGACCTCCGGGATGTTGCCCGTGACAGGTCCTTCAAACATGTTTTCTTAGGAGTACGTACTTGTAACGCTGGGGTGTTGCACCAACTACGAAGCAGTGTCCGATTATATCGGACACTGGCTCCAGGTTGCATTTCAAGCGAGCCAACCTTTGCAGGGCTACCTGGACGGACGAGTGCCAGGAGCCTGGGTGGTATAATTATACATCATCTCGCCCTTAGCAGTATGCGAAGTCGTCGTTACGTGGCATGGGTATGCGATGCTTTGAGCGCCTCAATTCAACTTCCCGTGCTACCAGTACATGAAGTGAGGGAAAGTATCCTTTACTTATGAGACCTCTGATGAATTGACCGAGACACCTCGGTCTCATGATGAAGTGACCGGCGAAGCTATGCGTCGTGTGCATAGTTTTATAGGACACTTGTCTCAGAGGTTGTGACCTGCGGGGCATTCATGAGCCAACCTTGCCCATTCATGAGCCAACCTTGCCCTTTCATGAGCCATTGATGAATCACCCGGTTCCATTATTGACTCAGGAACTGGGGCGCTTTTGCGCACTTTTCGGCCCCAAAGAGAGCGGTGACGAAGCGGTGACGAAGCGGTGACAAACGGTGACAAGCTCGGCGGGCTGGAATTCGCCGGTTTTCCGGCCCGAAAGCGGAATCCTGACGTCTGGAGCCTGCTTTCGACCGAAAACGAGCCAATTTGGAGGCTTAGGCATCCCACTTGCAGTCTGACGCGAAAAACGGACTCTTCGGACTCGGTCGTTTTGAGCGCTTTTTGCACCGAAAACGGAGCCGGACGGGGCGGTGACATCATTGGTGACAAGCTCGGCGGGCTGACGGACCACCTCGGCGGGCTGTCGGGCTCCGAGCCAGGTCCTCGGCGGGCTGTCGGGCCGCGGAAAACCCTGCGGAGAACGAGTTCCGGAAGTGGGGCCGCTTTTGCGCACTTTTTCGACCCAAAAGCGAGCGGTGACAAAGAAAAGACGAACGGTGACAAGCTCAGCGGGCTGGAATTTGCAGGCTTTTCCAGGCAGAAAACGGAAGCCGGAGCACGGCGAACGCCCGATTTCGACCGAAAACAAGCGAATTTGGAGGCCCAGGCAGCACATTGGACGCCTGACACGAAAAAACGAACTTTTCGGAGTTGACCGTTTTGAAAAACGGAGCGGTGACGAAGACCGGTGACATCGGAAAAACGTTCAGCTGGTTGGAGAATTTGGCTGTTTTGAAGGGTTTGGGGACCAAAAAACCCAAATAATTAAGTTACTATAAGCCTTCTTTCCTTACTACTTGAGCGCCGTCGGCCGTTCTGCGCAGACGCTCCGTGATGGAGGGCGGGCCCTGGCCGTTGCTTGCCTCGGAGTCTCCTGCCAGGTTATCCTTAACAAAGCGGGTTCCGCCGTAGCCTTGGTACCTCCGCGCAAGGCGCACGTCCTTGTCCGTGGCCTCGGCGGAAGTGCGGAAGCCGTCCTCGGGAATTGCCTGCAGAGGTGTGTGCTGCAGGGGGCCGGGGGTTGGGGTCCTCGCTGGACTGTACAGGTAGAAGTGACTTGTGACAAACAAGGTGGCCTTGCGGTCCGGCTCAGCGGTTCATTCCGCTCAAGGTAGCCCACCACCTGCTCAAAGCGCGGGCGCTGATTGAAGCCGTGCGCCCGAAGCGTCTTTATTTACTGTTGC
>CAUJNA010002431.1:12500-34059 GCA_963377175.1 Effrenium voratum | reverse complement strand
TCCTCCAGACCTGCTGGGCAAACCAGAACTTAAAAAACCCGACACCTATCCCTAGACCCGTTGGGCAGACCAGCCAAAAATGCCGGGCCCTTTGGCAGGCCAGTACTTGAAAAACCGAACCCCTCCAGACCCGTTGGGCGAACCAGTACTTAAAAACGAATCCCCCCGGGCCCGTTGGGCAGACCATTGAAAAAAAAATCCGAAACCCCTCCAGACCCGTTGGGCAGACCATTGAAAAAAATCCCGAAACCCCTCCAGGCGCGTTGGGCGAAGCATTGAAAAAAAAAAATCCGAAACCCCCCCAGACCCGTTGGACAGACCAGTACCTAACCACGCCCCCTCGGCAAGCCTCCAAGGGGGCATCCATGCTACCTGCAAAAACGGTTGGGCCGACCAGTATCGAGCCCCTCCTATGGACTTCCTATGAGTTTCCTATAAGATTCCTATAGGTTCCTATAGGTTCCTATAAGGGCCCAAAAAAATTCCAAGCTCCGACCCCCTTCGTCTGACTAACCCGTTGCCAAAAAACCCGGGCCTGCTGGGCGAGAACCCATAATCAAGCAGAAAAAACTAGCAAAAAGTCAACCGCAATCAGGGTGCAATTAGGGTGCAATCAGGGTGCAAAAGCGTGCAATCCCAAAAGCGTGCAAAAACACACAAAAACAGGCCCAGTTCACCGAGCCAGTATCAAAACGAGGTTGGGCGAGCCAGTACCGAGCGCGGGTTGGGCGGACCAGTATCAAACCTGAACGGGTTGGGCGGCGGGGCCCTTATAGGAACCTATAGGAACCTATAGGAATCTTATAGGAAACTCATAGGAAGTCCATAGGAAACCCATAGGAAAAGAAGAAGATGGTTTCCAATGGACTTCCTATGAGTTTCCTATAAGATTCCTATAGGTTCCTATAGGTTCCTATAAGGGCCCAAAAAGACTCCGAACTCCCCCCGACCCCTAAGGGTGAGTGTCAGAGGACGCACTCCCAAAGGACGACGGCGCCCGGGCTCGCACGGGGGCGGATGGAGCCGTCGTGCTGAACTTGCGGCGCGGAGCGGGGGCCCGCGCGCAGCTGACCCGGGCGGGCCAGCACTACTACTCCCTGGGCCTGCGGCCCCCCAGCAAGGACTTTGACTACAACCAGCCCCTATCCGCGAGGGGCCCAACGACTACATCCTGCTGCGCAACGGGCAGAAGAAGCTCGTGCGCTCCCTGCAGGGCGGAGAGCACCTGGTCCACGTGCCGGCGATCATCCGGGGCAGGCGTCGCAGTGGGCGGAACGGGCAAGTGGAGGCCTCGCCAGACCCGTGCGCTCCAGGACCGAGGTGGAGACGCTCCTGCACCAGCGCATAAGGGGCCTGAGGAGCATGAGCTTCCAGCTGCGAGGAGGACGTGCTGCTGAGCGCATGCTGCGCCACGACTGGAGGCGCCTCGGCATCTCCGCGAGAGTTCTGCGTGTGGCGCAACGCCCCCATGCGCGTGCTGAGCTCGCAGGGCGATGAAGCGGGTGCTGGAGAGGCAGGCGGCGCGCGTGCTCTACCGGGGCAAGGCGAGGCAGACCCTGCCGCCCATCCAAGAGTGGAGGCTTTGACGCCGCGGACGTGCAGCCGGGGCTGTTCTGGTGCGAGGACCTGCGGGAGGCACGGCGCCAGCTCATGGCCGTCGGCGAGAGCCCCAAGGTGGCCATCAGCAGCCCGGCGCAGTACTGCGGGCTGAGGCTGAGGCGGGATCCGAGAGCTGCCGGAGGAGCACGAGGTGCTGCGGAGGTGGTGCGAGGCGCTGGGGCAGGCTCTCTCTTTAGAGGGGGTTTCCCAAATGGCTTATATTCTACCTGAGAGGCTCCCAGCACTCGTCCGTCCAGCATTTGACCTCGTCCTGCGAAGGATTCGAAGTCTAAACGCTGCGTGGAGGGCGTGAGGGGCTGCCAAAATAGTGACCCTTGATATGCTTGCAATTTGGTCTCCTCCGGTAGCATTTCAAGCGAGCCAACTCCTGTGCAGGGTCTAGAAAAAAACATAAAAAAAAGGAAGAAACCCCCACCCTTTTCGAAAAAAAAAGGGGTCCTCGAAAAAAAGGGAAAAGGGGTTTCCTTTGGCAAAGCTTGACATCGCTTGAAATGCAACCTGGAGCCAAATTGCGGCGCAGATCTAGGGGTCACTATTTTGCAGCCTCACGCCTCCACGCAGCGTTTTAGACTTCGAATCCTTCGCAGGACGAGGTCAAATGCTGGACGGACGAGTGCTGGGAGCCTCTCAGGTAGAATATAAACCATTTGGGAAACCCCCTCTAAAGAGATACCGGTAATGCAGGGATTCCCTGCAGTATCCCTGCATTGAAATTCCCCCCGGGTTCCTTGCTATACGCTTAATTTCTTCAACATGTCGGAATACATGTCGGATGAACATGTTCTTGGATTCAATCCTGTTGTGGCCCCAGGATTGCTCCCTTCAATCCTGTTGTGGCCCCAGGATTGCTCCCTTCAATCCTGTTGTGGCCCCAGGATTGAGGGGAACTCCACGCGGAACTCCACGCGGGCAGCAACCAAAAAAAGGTTGGTGCCTGTTTCCAGGCGCGCCTGACACGCCAGCCCGCCGAGTCATACGAATCATACGGATCATACGGTCATACGGCGGCTTGGGTGCGCCACCCTGCCGCGCCTGCCCGGCATTGAAGCCGCGCCAACCCGCTGAACCCCCACTCTCCCCCGGGTCCTTGCTATATGTGCTATATGTGCTATATCTTACACGCCAAGCCGCTGAACCCCCACTCTCCCCCGGGTCCTTGCTATATGTGCTATATGTGCTATATCTTACACGCCAAGCCGCGGAACCTCCACTCTCCCCCGGGCCCTGGCTATATGTGCTATATGTGCTATATCTTACACGCCAAGCCGCTGAACCCCCACTCTCCCCCAGCTCCTTGCTATATGTACTATATGTGCTATATACTCTGTACGCGCGAAATCTGTACTATATGTGCTATATAGGGCCATATAGCACATATAGTACATATAGCAAGGAACCCGGGGAGAGTGGATGTTCAGTGGCTTGCCTTGTGAGATATAGCACATATAGCTTATCTATTTTCAAAAGACATGTGTTAGTCAATGGGTCGAAAGTGGTACGACGGGCCGCGACGAGCCTAAACTAACATGGGCGGTCAAAGTGGCGACGGACGATGCCAGGCTAGCGGCAGCAAGACGGCGAATCGACGAGAAGCCGACGACGGAGCGACGACGGGGCGACGACGGGGCGACGACGGGGCGACGACGGGGCGACGACGGGGCGACGACGGGGCGACGACGGAGCGACGACGGCGTGGCGACGGACCGACGACGGACCGACGACAGACCAACGACATGCCGACAACAAACTGACTACCCCGCCGACAAGCCGACGATTGGCAAAGGAAAGCAGGCTGGCGAGGGAACGCTTGTTTTGTCGCATCATCACTTGGCTTGCGCGTAGTCGCGCCCACGTGGCTTGAATGAAGTCAGTCGCACCCAGTTGGCGCAATTCACCCTAAAGCTGGAGCCCTCCGGGCAAATCGCACCAGCTCTTTGCGCCCAGTTGGCGCAATTCCGCAACTCACGCAAAAGTGCCGCAAACGCCGCAAATGGGTGTGGCTTAAAGGTGAACAGTTGGGGTACTCGGGCTTTTGTCTTTTGATTCAACTGTATTTGAATTTGTTTCCACTCTGGCGTTTATGTCTATGAGTCAATGAGTCTATGACTATGACTAGGGGCCCTACGTTGAGCCACAGCCAAATCACGGCAGCCGGCATCGAGCCGCCATTCACGATAGCCGCAAATCAACGCAGCCCTGTGGCAAATGAAGTCAGCGAGCGCCCCCTTGGCGCAATCACACAAAAGCGCCGCAAAAGCCGCAAAATGGGTATCTCAAAACCCAAAACCAAGGAGATTGAGATGGAGGGGGGGTTCGGGTTGCTCATGCTCAGGGTGAAGCAATCAAATCACGGCAGCTGGCAGCGAGCGCCCCGTTGGGCACACTTCACGATAGCCGCAAATCATTGCAGCACTCTGGCATATGCAAATCCCGCAAAGGCCGCGCAATTGGTGTGCCTCAAAAAAAGGAGATTGAGATGGCACTCGTCCAAGGGGTCCCAAAGGCTGGTCCGTTTTTTGAGGTCCACAGCCAAATCACCTGGCAAATGAACTCAGAGAGCGCCTTGGCGCAAATCCCGCAAAAGCCGCACATGTGGCGTGCCTCAAAAAAAGGTGATTGAGATGGGGTATCAGCAGTATGGGTTTTGTTTTGGTGCTTGTCTTTGTTTCCATCCAGGGGGCCCAAAAGGTAAGTTGGTACTTAGTCCTAAGTAACACTACCGTTTTTTGAGTGGCACAGCCAAATCACGGCAACCGGTAGAGCGCCCCGTTGGCGCCATTCACGATGGCTGCAAATCACTGCTGCCCTTTGGCAAATGAACTCAGAGAGCGCCCTGTTGGCGCAAATCCCGCAACAGCCGCACATTTGGTGTGCCTCAAAAAGAGGGAGATTGAGATGGACTCATGGTTATAGTCATAGTAAGTTATAGTATGGGCGGGGGTACTCAGGTGTTGTTTTTGTGTCTGTCTTTGTTTCCATCCAGGGGGCCCAAAAGGTTAGTACCTTTTTTTTGAGTGGCACAGCCAAATCACGGCAACCGGTAGCGAGCGCCACGTTGGCGCAAATCACGGTAGCTGCAAATCAATGCAGCCCTTTGGCAAATGAGCTCAGCGAGCCCAGCACCGCATCGATGTCATCGCCCTCCGCCTGTTGCGAATCAGTCGGGTAGCACACGCACGAAAGGATCGCCAGGAGGACCCCCAAGAGCACGGTCCCTGAGCACCTGACAGGTAGTCATGTGACGATATGTATGACTCTGTATGGCGCTCACACGCACGCAATCAGGCACTCGGTCAACATCCATCCGCAAGACTGAACGAAATCAATGGTAAAGTGACCGTGACAAAACGCTTAATGCGTCAGTGAATCTGTCAACGACCGATGAGTCATTTGTGAGTGAGTCATCAGTGATATCAATGATATGATACCAGGATCAAAATTAAAGCCACGGCACGCGTTGCCGGCCAGATCGCACAGCTGCGCCTCCGTAAACTGATCGAAGTTGCGGTCATTGAAGTGCATGCCCGATAGGCCTTGCATCCGCATGCATTCGCGTCCTTGGCTGATATGACCGGCAAGTGGGTGGGTGGGTGGGTGGGTGGGTGGGTGGGTGGGTGGGTGGGTGGGTGGGTGGGTGGGTGGGTGGGTGGGTGGGTGGGTGGTTGGGTGGGTGGGTGGGTGGGTGGGTGGGTGGGTGGGTGGGTGGCCGTAAAGAAACAAAAAGCAACAATGAAATGAAAGTGCTCACGCTCATCCCCAAAACAAACAACACTAACCAATCAAATGTAGTGTAACTGCAACATCTGAAACTGTAGTAAAACATGCAATGATGCAGGTGCGCCCAAAAGCAGGCGGCGCCGATGGAAAGAGAACATCACACTGGATGGGAGGACGCACGGCGTGTGGCGCTGGGGCCCAGTGCTGTAACGGTAGGCGCTGTGGTAAATGTCCGCGTACGCGAAGTCCTTCTTCTGGCGGTCGAGCTCTGCAAAAGCGAGGACCTAGCGTCGACTCACGGCTCACGACTCACAGGAATCCGCATCAAACGTTGCGACAGCCGAACAAGCCTCGCGCATCCTTGCCGGCAGCACTTCATACCACGGGCTGCTGGTCAGCTCCTCCGAGGGCACAATCGGCCATGAAACCCCTCCTTGGCTGGAGGTACAAAAGGGTAGCAAGGATTCTTCATTCGGGGTGTCATGGTCCACGGTACACAAACCCAAGCAAAATAAAAAAATATATAAACAAACTTCAATCTTAAAAAAAAAAGAGTCAGAGCAAAAAAATGGTACACAAACAAAAAATGTGATCATGGCGTTTGACAGAGAAGTTGAAGCGATTGGCTCTTCTCCGCCAAAGACATGTGCATTCGCACCCAGGCTTGGCTCTTCTCGTGGGTGCCGGTGGTCACCCCGCTCGAGCGGCGCACCTCTTGAAGGCGTTGGAGCTCGGTCACCACCTGAGAGCTGGCGTCCGGCAAGAGGAGGCTGTCCTGGCAAGTATCGATCGAACGACACGGGGCACGGGAAACGGATATATATGACTATTGATGCATTGATCAGAAACAAGGGTTTCGCCGCGGAAAAAGAAAAGCCAGGCAAATCTGAAACCATAAATGCAAATCGCACATAGCGACATAGGTGAAGTGTGCTCGGCGCAAGCACAAGTGTAGCCACTGTGGCGCACAATGCGCAAATTGTCCACACAAGTGTGGTCGGACAAGCGCGCGAACAAACATACAAGTTACATCTTGGACCTGGGTGGAAAACACCAATGGCCAGCCTGGCCAGTGGTTGACTACATATGTCCATGTAAACTCATAGACTCATAGAGTCGATGTGCTATGGGCTATGGGCCACGGCCATAGCTGTGTTCAGATGGAAGTCTGCGTCTTACAGTGGGGGGTTATGAGACTTCTGAGGGGTCTGTCGATGTCGATGTGTGTGAACAATGTGAAGTGGTGTGTGAACAACGATTACTCATGTGACACGTGTGTCGAGTCATGTGACATGTGTGTGCAGAAGCACCCCGGATAACGGTAGCTGCCCCAACACGATCCAAAGCGAGCTGGGAAGCCGAGCAGCTGGGTCCGGAGGAGAGAACTGCAGGTGCGACAGGTAGGTCTGCACAGTGTCCAGAAAATCTTCCGGGTTCATGTTCACCCCGCAGTGCTTGATGCCCACGATGTACATCCTCGCCCTTGACTGTGGCAGGCCGTACCACAGCGAGTTGATCAGGAACGGCCGGACGGAGTACCGCAAGTCGTCGTAGCCCCGCATGGACTCCAGGATGCCGACGCAAGTCTCCAGATTCGTCTGCCTTGGGCAGCGATGTCACTGATCATCGAAACGTGAACGACAAATGATAGGAAAACTTTGAAGGTTTGATCCGACGATACGATTCGATCTGGTATGATATTTGATATGAGTCGACACGATGTCGAATATGTGATGATATGTGATATGTGACTGTGACATGTGACACGTCGTACGAAGCAGTATGAATAGGAACTGAGTTGACTTGAATCGTGATCTCAGTGAGATCGAATCATCACAGAACCGTGTGTGATGAATGGAATGGTTCGGATTCTGATCATAGTTTCTTGGTCTAACCCTGCAAACAGCAGCTCACTGATGCGACGCAGGGCGACAGTCTGGGTCGCAAGCAAGCTGTTGCACACGCGCCGCGCGCGCATATATGCAGCCAAGTTTGCTGCTCAGAGTCGGCCGCCGCGTCAATGCGGGGAACGTTCTCCAGGATGAAGAACTTGGGAGCCCCCGCTCCGATCAGCTGCACGCAGCCGCTGAAGGTCTCCACAGACGCCACGCCCTGTGTGCAGTAACGCAATGAAAAAGAATCAGGACTATGGAATGTGCACCAGGAACCTCAAACGCGTTAGGGGGACATGCGACTCGCCTTCTGCTCGGCCACTGCAGCTGTGTTCAGCTGGCTCTCGCCGTTGAGGCTGGAAAACGACGTGCAGCTGAAGCCGGACCCAAAAGCGTCGATGCTCCGGGGCAACGGGCAGTTCCGCTCATGCACCACGCATTTCCTGGCCTCCGAGTTTGCGATCTCCCGCATGTCCTGCAAAGCTTGGCCGCAACTAGGTCATACCAACACATGTCCTTTTGTGCCAACTTCTGACCTGAAGGTGCATGATGCCCTTCACAATGTATGGGTGTTGGCGGTGGCGGCTTTCAAAACTATCAGGACAAAGAAATAAACAAAGAACGAAAGAAGGAACGTAACACAGAAAGAAAGAAAGAAAGAAAGAAAGAAAGAAAGAAAGAAAGAATGAAAGAAAGAAAGAAAGAAAGAAAGAAAGAACGCAAGAAAGCAAGAAAGAAAGGACATAAATCATGAAAGAAAGAAAGAAACAAAGAAAAAAAGACAAAGGAAAGAAAGAAAGAACAAAAAGAAACAAAGAAATATTAAAAAAAAAACAGACAAACAAAGAGAGAACTCAGAGGACGCTCCACCTGCCAGTTCGACTGCGGAGGCCAACTCGGCCACAAACGCGTGCGCGCATGGTGCAAGGGTTTCTCTTCCTGTCTGGAAACTTCTGCCCTCCAGCTCTGCTGGAGCATACCTGGTGTTAAATTACAATTTACATGGGAACTTGTATAGTAATTAGTTTGACGAGATATGTGACACGTGACATCATATATCATGAAACATATCATATCGAATCATGATTCATACGCAGTATAACTTATCACTACTGCCTTAAAATTACCATTATAACCTATAACTAACTTACAACTTATACAACTTATAACTTATAAACTTATAATTTATAACTTATAACTTATATCTATAACTTCTAACTCAAAACTAACTAATAACTTATAACTACTTAACATTTCAAAAGATTCACAAGCATAGGAAAACTACACATAGACAACCAGAACAAAACATCGTGTGGTATAGAAAGCCAAATTGAAACAAATGCAGATGCTCCTCGAACAGACAGCTGTCATCTGGCAGAGCCAGCCTCAGAAACCGCTGCTTGAAGGCCTTGCACTCAACCGCATAGGCCACATCGACCTGACAAAGTTGCTACTGGCACAACATGTAGCGTCCACGCGACTCGTGCAGCTACTGTGCACCATTGTGCACCTCCGTGTACCGTGTAACATTCAACGGCAAGAGCGTTGGTGATCAGACCAATTGACTACGTCATCGCGCAAGTCAAAGTCATGCACTAGGGGGGTCCTCGCTGGACTCCATCTCGAACGCGTTCAGCAAGGCGTCGAGGGCGACTTGGAAACATGCCTCGAACCTGAGCAGAGACGCAAACGGGACACCGCAAAAAGCCCTACGTTGCTTTTTGTTCAAGACAACTGTGTGTCCAACCGGAATACGGAGCAAACATATTGTCACAGTGGGGTCCTTCTTTCCGCCAGGCAACGAACCTGTCCCGGAGCATCCTGTCCCAATCTTCCAGAAGGCCGACGGCCAAGTGTCCAGGCGGCTGCGGATGCTGCCTCCCTGCATATCATCAAGACGCCGAAGCCGATTCGCCATAGCCTGGTCGTGGATATGAACACAAGGCATGGCATTGCCACGCACTTGCGCGCACACTGACCAACACACAAAACACGTCGCTTGCCACGCGTCACTTGTGACCTTGCGCTGCAAACAATGTCCCCCGCTCAGCCCCCGTCACACACACCCACACACAGCCAACAAAACACACACAGCCACACACACACACACACGCACCAACACCCACACACACCCACACACATACCAACTCTCACACACACACACGCAACAACACACACCAACACACAATTACACAACACACCACACCAACACACACACCAACACACACTTACAGTAGTCACTTACACAACACACAACACACACAAGCACACAAGCACACAAGCACAAGCACACACACACACCAGCACACACACACACACATGCACACACGCTCTTACACACACTGTGCACGCACACACACACACACACACAAACAGTTCACAAACACACACGCTCTCTCACATGCACCTACGCACCCCAAATGAAGAACTACATGGCCCTACATCCCAAAAGGAACAACAACTATGGGCTAAGGCTATGAATTAACACTCCGTTTGACATGCAGCATCAACAACAATGATCTGGAATTGAATACCAAGTATGCCAAGACAAACTCGACTACATCCCTGAAATTGAAACCGCCCTGCCAAGTGTCCGCAGCGACCGTTCCCAAGATGTTGTCCACCTCCATGTCCACCTGGAACTCCTCGAGCTCGTCGTCGCCAGAACTGCCTGCGCGCAAGTCGGCTGAGTCTGCGTGTTGAATCACTCGGAACTTCCGACTCACCACCACTCAAAAAAGGAGAACTGTCCAGCCGAATTAGCTACCATATGAGACCATATGATGATTCTGAATTCTGACCATGGCATCTTCGTGTTACAGACACAGACTACAGATAGAACTTAAACTTACAACTTGAAACTTCCGGCAGCTTACGTGGCCTGCGCCGGACGCTGCAGCGACCGCGGGCGACCCAGCAGTAGACCTCGGGCGGCCCTCCGTTGGTGGCGTGACCGGCGCCGTGTTGACGTTGGTGTCCAGCAAGGTGCACGCGGCCCCAGGGGCCCCAATCTTCTGATCAGCTGGCGCTGGTACAGTCTCGGCTGGGTCATCAGCTGGCAAGGCGGCGTCCAGCGCCGCTCCAAAGGCCGCAGTCTCCTGATCAGCTGGTGCTGGGATAGTCTCAGCAAGGGCCGGATCAGCCGGCAAGGAAGCGTCCAGCGCGGCTCCAAAGGCAGCGATCTCCTGATCGGCTGGTGTCTCAGCAAGGGCCGGATCAGCCGGCAAGGAGGTGTCCATCGCGGCTCCAAAAGCCGCAATCTCCTCATCAGCTGGTGCTGGGATAGTCTCAGCAAGGGCCGGATCAGCCGGCAAGGAAGCGTCCAGCGCGGCTCCAAAGGCAGCGATCTCCTGATCAGCTGGTGTCTCAGCAAGGGCCGGATCAGCCGGCAAGGAGGTGTCCAGCGCGGCTCCAAAGGCCGCAATCTCCTGATAAGCTGGTGCTGGGGCAGTCTCAGCAAGGGCCGGATCAGCCGGCAAGGAAGCGTCCGGGGCGGCTCCAAAGGCCTCCTCCTTATCAGCTGGCGCTGGGGTACTCTCAGCAAGGTCCGGCAAGCGCGTGGGCAGCTCAGCAAGAGCTGGTCGGGAACTGCTGGCTGCATCGTCCGGCTGGAATGGGTCCTGGGCAGGAAACATTTCTATCTACGCACTGTACACTGTGCTTGGATCATTTGCACGGTGTCCTGGGCGTCCTGGTCCACATCCTCTTTGGGCACACCTAATTCGAGCACAGAGGACGTACCAGCATCGAGACCAACAAAATCAAGCCTACAACGTGGAACAAAAACATCATCCCAAAAAAACGGCTGTGGAGCAAAGGTGCTCAGCTCTGGCTTGCCGAACAGCTTCTCGAAACTCTCGGCAGTCGGAACAGTGTCGAAACTCAGCGGCGCTTCGTCCTTGGAAGGCTTGGTCTTAGCCTTCGCAGCTCTCGACTTGGATTTTGGCGCCGGCTGCGCACGCTTCGGCATGGCTTTGAGCTGGCAGCCTGTCAGGCGCGGCGTCCTCACCGCTCCGGAGCCGGCACGTCTACAGCCGAACATCACTCAGGAGTCCGTGATAACCGACTGCAACGGTGCGACTCATAGTCCTGAGACTGGCTCATGACTTGCGATCCGATTCACAGATGTGATCATGGTTTGACTCTATTGTTTTACTCAGATTCGATCAACTCACTACACTCTGGGTCCGTGCAATGTTTTTCTGCTGACGATTGTCCTGGTGAAGGCGTCTACCCCTAGCCTAGTTTCACTACATTATCTCACCTGCCCAGCAGTTTGAACCCCGATCCACGGGCAGGCGCTGTACAAGGTCGATCACTACTTGACAGATGTGACACGAAGAAGGAAGCAGCTACTCAAGTTCGAGGGAACCATCAAGCAAAAACATAATATTGAAACCAAAATCACGGTACTATTTCAAACGCGGGTAAACTGGCACGGAAACACAAACTCGGCCCCGCAGGGCGCCGTGAATGGGTGTGATCTGATCTGACTCGGCGTCGATGTGGTATTTTCCCAACGGCAAAAATTTAGAACTGACACGCTGCAACCTTGTGTGAGACAACGGTGCTGAAGCACTTGGAGATTGGACGTCACGGTGTGCGACGACTGCATTGATCAGACTTTAATTGTGTGACTGTGTGACAACTATGCACATGCAGGCGGCCCCCTACTTGCGAGCAGACCCCTTCCGTTCCACGGCTGAGGTCAAGTCTGTTAGCCTGGCCTGGATGAACCCGGGAAGTTCCAAGCCATGCTCAGCCACAAAGTCCAGAGCGCTTTTCCTCAGAGTTCCAAAACAACATGTGGCTCATCATGTGACGTGGGAAACCTGTGTGAACAGAACGAGACAGTGCTGTAAAAAAGAGGGGTCCGGGTTTGGAATACGTTCGCACACTTGGCTAAAAGTCTCAGTTGCCACCAAGTGTCGCCCTGCCACTTGCCTCTGGCATGAATCTTGCCGCAGCCTTGCTACCCAATATCCGCAAGGATGTGGAAGACGCAATCACCAGTAGACTCTGGCTCAGACAGTTGCAGCCCTCAGTGAATCTGGGAAAGATGCGATCCTGGGGCAGGTCAAGGCTTGACATGACTGCCCTGGCATCACTGATCCCGCGTTCCAAAGCCTCCGCTGCCTTCATACAGTGTTCACTGCCACCGGCATCGCACGCAGCATGGAACTGGTCAACATTGGACTCGCAGAGGTCCGGTATGGTCTGCTTGACCGTGTCGTGCAAGGAGATTCCATCGTCGATCTTCTTGGCGACGTTGCGCAGCAAGTTCTGCAGCAAGGTCAGTCCGCCAGTCAGCGATGTCTCCTTAGAAATGCACAGGGCCGGGCGTAACATCGAATCTTATAATTGAACTCAGCTGACTCAACTCACATATATTTATATGTGATGTGGTTGTACAAGTTGTACATAGACGCGGATGTACTGATCCAACTATTCCAGAGCTTAACGCACCACCGATTGACATCCGGCACAGCCAATTCAACTGGCACTCAAACAGAATAACTCGCTCTCTCAATGGCCAAACCAAGCATCAAGGAATCCAGCAAACTTCTCAAGGGACACGGTGCGGTCATCAGAACCATCCGGGTTCGCCCCATACAGGAGCCTGTAGGCCACATGCGCAACCGCGAGAAAGGTGTTGACCTCGATGCGCATGTTCAGGATGTCAAGCGTTGCCAGGTTCAGCTGACAGTCACTTGCCAGGCGTTTGAAGCTCGTGATAGTCGCCATGTGGTCGGTGGCGGCAGCAGTGGTTGTGTAGACCACAAGGTTGCGAACCAACCTGATGGCGGCTTGCCAGTCACGACGAGCTTCAGCATCGGTGAAGCTCGTGGCAAGCAAAGAAGCCGTGTCACAGCCCTCGAGGGAGCTGTCAATGGCGGCCTTGCTTGGCGCCTCCAAGCAGGATTTGGAGATGTAGGCTCCCAGCAAACTCACCGACTGTGACAGCGAGTCCTGCAGTCTGCCCTTGCAGAAGGTCTCGACCATGCCCCTCACCTTGACCGTGACAGGTACCAGAGCAGCTTCGGCAGCTGGGTCAGCTTTAATCAAGTTGTCACAGGCCAACATCCAGCTCTCCACCGATTTGCACACGTTCCTGGGGTCACTGTTCTCGGCCAGCGCCTTGACGTGGTCAGACATACCCCACGTGCTTTCCACAAAGGCCATCGCCACGGTCAAGCGGGGAGTGGCCGTCTTGTGCGGCTTCAGGGTCGCTATGTCAAAGCCCGGGATACGAGGAAGGGTGGAGTCCGCGACGAGTGTGGTGTAGGCTGATCCCAGCCAGGGTGTGAGGTCATTGACTACATGCAAATGGGTGACCTTGTCGATCACGTCACACATAGCCTTCCTGGCTTCTTCCAACGTTGCCTTGGCAGTTGGGCGTTGAAGCATCTACAGTAATGAAATCCAACATCGTGTCCTACAAGAGGCACAACCTTAGACTGAACTTCTGATTGGGAATTGCACCCATATTATTTGGTGGCTCGTGACTCGTGACTTGACTCGCAACGCCAATAACGAGGGAATTGGAAAAGTTATCGTGCGGTAGTGAGTTGCAGCTTGTGGCGGGCGATATGGCAACGGCTATGAATCATAGTACTACTGTCTCATCGAAACAAGTTACTTTCTCCGACACCTCCTTGAGCTTGGGAAGGGTGTCGTGCATCAGGGCCATGAGCTCATTAATCTCTGCCATGCGCGACGCTGAGCACGAAGTCCAAGCGTCACTCGCCTTTGTCATCGCCAGGGCGCGACCATGAACTGATGCCAGTTGCTCAAGATGCTGGTGTGTGAGAGATCTTTCCTTGGCAACACGTGTCGCGTGTTCGATGAGAGCCTTCCCTTGTTGAAGCCCTTCGAAAGATGGCAGCAGCTTGTAATCTTTTGACGCTGCAGCTTTCCTCACCGCTTCCACCGCTGTCATGACCATGTTGGGTGGACGAGTAGATGGGGCAAGGATCAAATCCATGCACTTGAACTCGTCGCAGCACTGCTCCTCCATCGTGAGGTGTGTAGACATGTGCCTGACAAACCCGACCAGCGCCGCCACTTCAGCGCATGAGGGATCTGACGCCTCACAGCGACTGACAGCAACCCCGACAATACAAAATTTGAAAACTCAGTACCACACATACACACGCTGGGCACCTTGTCGGTGGGGATGCCTCGTAGAAGACGCTGCAGTGTCAGAGCGAGCTGCTTGATCAGCCAAGAGACAGGCTCTGAAGAATGGGTGGCTGCCATTCTGAAGGAGACGCCCAACATGCGCTCCCAGCGGCGCCATCGGAGATCGTCGGCAACAAGCCCCTTCAGCACTCGCATGTGGACGCCCGAGCTGAAGGTGGCATACTGCTCCTACACCCGAAACAGCATAACATAAGGTAACATAACTACAACATAACATCTCAGAGCCTACATCCAGGTACATCCGTTTGTAAACATCCATGTGTGATTCTATGACTCCGTGGTGATTCCGCTGGGGTGCGCAAACTGAAAACAACGGCTACTACTAGGCCAAGGCACCACTGACAACATCAGTGACAGGGCCTCGTCCCCCGAGAACGCAGCTGTCATCAGCATTTTGAAGAAGGAGTGGGATTGCTTCAGCACCTTTTCGAGCTCCGAGCACTGTTCCTCCAAGTGAGCTGTGTCGGAGTTGCGACGTTGCAGATTCCGTCGGCGGGCACGTGCCTGGCAAGTTGGTCATCTAAGGGTCTCAAGTTGTCTATGAGTCTTTGACTCTATGATGTTGACACTTGGTCCGGGGGGGTTCCTGGTGAACACATTGGGACCTATCGCAAAGCCAGAGGCAAAGCAACTCAGTGCAAACGAAAACCTGGCAAGCAATGGTGTTGGCCCCGACCGAGGTACAGATTGAAGAAGTTTGCAAACGAGCTTGATCTTGTCGCTGAACACATTCTTGCACTCAGACGCAAGCGCGTCCTCATCCATGGTGTGCGCGAGCGAGACGGCCAGGACCTCTTTGATCTTTGCCACAGTGGAATCGTGCCATTGGACGTCCGACTCGGAGTGATTGGGCGCAAACACATCGGGTTCAGGTTGCTCAGGAGCAGCTTTGCGTTTCGAAGAGCCCTCGCCACCGGAGGGGTCCAAGCTGACATAGCACGCCCGCTTTACAGGCATGTCATCTGCGTGTGCATCGCTAGTTGCCTTGCCCCTCTTGCTCCCCTTCTTAGGGGCTGCTTTGGCTTTCGCAGCTTGTTTTGGCGCAGCTGCTGTCAGACGGAAAGCAGCCCATGAAAAATTTGATTCAAGATCATCTGATCTTTCAGCTGCGAGAGCAGGAGGCCTGATGTCACTCAACTGGAGCGGTAGGGCTGCAGGCGCGGCGGCCATCGCGTTGAGGCTGGACATGTTGCTCGCCTGCTTGCCAAAGATGGTGCTTTTCATCTTCTCGAAGATGCGGTCTGTGGAGTGCAGCTCAGCTAGCTCTGGGTCGTTGACCTGTGACGTCTTTGTGACTGCCGCTGCTGTCTCATCCAGGACCTGGTACACACCACTCTGCCCGCTCTCCCATCGATTCTTCCAATCGATTCCTGCCACACGCACACATGCCTTCACCGCCCCGTCGACTTCCTCATAGACAACTGAAGCCGCGTCGGGCTGGAGCTGCGTGCACTCGGCGTACACACTCAACTCCGCAAGGAACGACATCGGCTTCAGGATACGCTTTGTCTGAGACTTCGCGACAGTCACCGACCTTAGCGCTACGAAGATGTGTCAACTGTGTGGGTTGAAACAAGCCTTGAAGACACAAACACACATGCACCTATCTACCAACATGTTATGCCAACTGAATTGGACTGCGGGACGTCTGAACTCCAAGCTGGTCCAGTGATCGGATCCGCACAGAGGGATTAGAGATCTTGAGCTCGATCAATCGGGCTGCTTGCTGCTGCCACCTGAGTCACGCGACACATGTGATGCATGTGTCTGATGGTCATGTGGCGAGTCGTACAAGTTGTCGAAACTGATGTTTGCCAGGATGCACATGTGCCTTGGTGGGATCCTTCAATATCAGCTGCTTACAGCGTCTGATGTTTCCCACCTCATCCGCCCAGCCACCAGCGTGATGCACCTTAAACCACTTCCGCTGGGAAAAAACAAGATGGGGAAAATGAAGCAAATACGTAAAACAATCATGGGCAATAAGACAAAGCACTGTGGTGCAGATTCGGCATGTCAATCCGCTCGGCTCAGTTTTAGTACCAAGCCCCCATGGCAGAAGTGGGTGCCACTTCTGATGGTCTCCTCCTGATAGGCTCCATGGCGCCAATGATGTAGACCATCTGCCGCAGAACTGGCATCCTCAGGTGCAACAGCTATCCGACCTCAAGCAAACTCACCACGAAACCCCGCAAAAATAAAGCTACGCAGGTCTGCTAAATTCTTGGAAAGCGCTGAGAGATACATATGAGCTGGGAAGGCCGGCGTCCGGCGGGGGCGGCGGCGCCTCACTGGGCTGCTCTGGAACCTCCACATGAGCCTGCATGGCCATGCGGACAGTCCGAATTCGTGAACTTGCGCGGTTCTAGTTGTAATTGGAATGCTTGTGGAGCACCAACGCTGCGGGGCGTTGCAAACTGCACACCTCAAATCGATCGCATCTACAGTGCAATTGGCCACTGACATTGTTCAATCAAGCAAGCAAGCAATCAATTGCTCAATCCATTTGGCAATCAACCAAGCTCACCAACAATCATGCAAGCAAGCAAGCAAGCAAGCAAGCAAGCAAGCAAGCAAGCGTGCAAGCAAAGCAAGTCAAGTCATCAAGCAAACATTCAACCACCAATCCACGCACTTATGTTTTAGGCTTGGTGTATTTAACATAGACACTGTATGTTGTCTAAACAAATCTTAAAGGCATGTGATAGTAATATATAGTATATAGAATATAATATACTACAATAATATTATAGTATAATATAATATTATATATTGTACAAGTTATTAGCTAACATGACATCAATATCGCATTGGTTGAGACTAATAGTCTTGGAGTTGCATAGAGTCACGGCTCTGGCGCTTGCTTGTTTGCTTGCTTGCTTGCTTGATTGCTTGCGTGGTTGCCTGGCACAAACCATGGAGTGTTGCAATAAACCTATCAGAAAAGAACAACTAAAAGACATGGTTTGTAGGAGCATATGTGTCACATGTCCCACAGCACGCATGTTACATCATATCGCATGTCACATATCGTATGACATCGCATGCCAGCTCTTGATTTGACACAGCACATGCTGAGTTGGTGTGTGGGTTGAGAACACCCCAAAGGGAGTGGTTGAGCATCGCTGCATCACCGGCACCAGGAACCCCCGCCTCCCCCCCCCCCCCCCCGCTCCCTCCCCTCCCCCCCCCCCCCCTCCCGGACGTGTCGTCGCACCACCGTCACACGGCCGTCGCACTGCCGTCGCACCGCCGCCACGCCGCCGCCGCACCGCCGTCACGCCGCCGCCACACCGCCGTCACACCGCCGCCACCAGAAAATAAGGTCTAGTTTAAGGCAAACTAGACCTTATTAAGGTCTAGTTTGCCTTAAACTAGACCTTATTTTCTGGTGGCGGCGGTGTGACGGCGGTGTGGCGGCGGTGTGACGGCGGTGCGGCGACGGTGTGGCGGCGGTGTGACGGCGGTGTGACGGCGGTGCGGCTGTGAAGTGATAGTGGGCTGTCAGCCATGTCGCAGGCCGAGGAACCTCCACACCTCATATATCTTATCCAGTCCGGAGTTGTCACAACACCATATTCTGACAAAACACTGCTCATCTCTACTGAACCAAGTAATGGATAGTGTGACTCATACATCAGTGTAAAATACTGTCTTACCATGTAGTCATGGAATTTAAACTTCACGCATATTGCGTGTGCATTTCATACTGAGCGTGCATATCTCTAACTTGCATCGCTAATGATAACATGAAATTATCATGAAATGGTATCATCTCCAAAGGCACACCTTCTCTTGCCGCAACGGCAACCAGGACCGGCTTGTTCAACAACCTGTTCCACATAAGTGTACTCAACAGGCAACTTACTATCACAAGTAAATGCGCTAGACCCGACCATCAAAACACAATGTATAGTGTGCGCATGATGCATCATTTATTGCGCTACATGATGAAACCACTAACAGTTCCATAGTGTAAGGTGTAGTTCAATGGGTTTACAGGTCATTTACTACAAACATGTGTCACTGCTAGGATAGCCGTAGGAATATGAACTGTTTCAAATCACAAAAGAGGAATGAGAGCGAGTGTTGGGAAAAAGAGTTTTGTTGGGGCAGGTGCGCAGCATTCTGCAATTGTCGTAGTGCTGTACTTTGCATAAACCATATGTACATGTGGGTGCTAAATAAACATCCTACACTATTGAAGTATGATTGACATATACAATATGATAGATATGATATATGATATGATATATGATATATGATATATGCAGATGCACATACAAGCTATAAGATGTAATTGCAAAATTGCAAAATATGTTTGCTGCAGAAAATATGGTATGGTATAATAGAAGAAACATATAATAGAAATAATGATAATTACTAACATTAATAAATAATAGCTTAAATCATATGTCACATGTCTATTAAATTTTGTATATTATCACAATCATAAATAAATGAATTAAATGAATCATAGTCATACTGATACTGAACCATATCATATGAATCATATGAATCATATCATATCGTATCACATTCTTACGCAACTGTGATATACAGGGTTGCTTTGTACAGAAGTAGAATGTGGGTGGGATCTATGTAAATGTACAAGAACAACTTGAGTGTAAGAAAACAAAATTAGTTGGTTCGACTGCGATTCGACGGCGATTCATCTGATTCGTGTTTAGAGCACTCAGATAGTCGGATGTCGGATCATTGAATGTCGATGGATCAGCATCTGTAGCGATGCACCACAAACGGCGGGAGCCGGCTGAAAAAAAAAAACTAGCTGCGGCCGGATGTTCCGGCCTTCGCTTTCGCTGATGCTTTGGCCTCTGCTGCAGCTGCCGCCGCCGCCTGGCGCAGTTGTCGCCTAAGCTCAGCCAGGTTGCGGGGGCCGGGGCGTCCCTTCGGGCTCACGCGCCCCGTGCCCTGGCCAAGGGCCGGGTTTGGGCCACGTGGGACTGACGGTGACGCTGATTGGTTCAAACGCCGCCTGATCTCCAATGGTGACAAGGAGCATCTGCGGCGTTTGGTCCCACGGTGCGGCGGTGTGACCATCTCGGCTGCAGGAGCTGGTCGGACTGGGCGAGCGGGAGAGTATTCCATTGCTGCAGCATTTGCAGCAGCATCAGTATACTGAGAATGGCGTACTGGTGTGTATGGAGAACTGACGGTATCCTGGCTCAGCGATGCCAATGAGATTCTCGAAGGGGTAGTCGCCTGGCTGTCCATCCAAACATCCATGCTGGCTACTAGGACCGGTGACACGGGCAAGAGGCAACTATGCAGCCTAGCCAAACTGCCGAAAATCTCATGATACTTGTGCGTCACGCTGATCGGCGCTCTGGCAGTCTGGCAATCACTGACTCAACCCTCATGTCAAGCAAGGTGTCTGACTGAGTCAGAGGGCGGTGGCAGCCCCATTTGACACGGAGCAAAGCGGGCGTTTGATCGCTGCGGGCTCGCATGCTGCTGTCACAGCACCATCGCCTCCAGTCAACAAAAAAACTGTATGAGCCAAGTGTCATCCGTAGGAATCCCTAGGGGATGTGAATAGACCCCTACTCGCATCAAACAGATTCACACAATTGCGCAACAGTATTCTGAGCCAAATCAACATCACAATTGTACCGCACTACATTGATAATTGGCAGAAACAGCAACTGTAAACGCTAGCGTTGTGACGAGCATACACCACCCTGATGCAACTACACGGATATGGATACCGTTGTCTATAAGGTGACCGAAGGTCTTACCACCCTGTTGGTCTGGCCGTCGGAAAAGGAAACTTGGAACAACCGTTACTGCGAAAGACTCGGTGCGAAACCAAGAAGCCTGAAACATCGACTTGTGGTTGTGCGGCGACTTATCATGTAGACATCGCTCGTAGCCAGCATAGAGCCAGTCTTTGATACGTTGTTCCGCATTCATTGGAAGCTGCTTTGCCTGCTTGAAGATCTCGCACCCTTTGTGGATTTTACATGTGACCTTCACACGATGTCGCAGGCCTCCGATATCCCACTGGTTAATCCGTCCTGGCGCCAAACAAAGTAAACCGGCAACGGTCTAAAAACAACTCTACTGCGTGCCAGCCCGGCTCCTAGCATACGGATCTTCTTCTGAGACGCGGCGTTGACTGCCCACACAGACCCATCAGCATCTTCCATCACCTCGACAGGTGGTTGATCAGCACCTGCAGGAGGATCATCTGGGTGGTCCTGACAAGTCACACCAGTGTTGAGGGACACACACATCACTACTGATACAACTTGGCATTGGTATGATTCAACAACACACTGGTCGAGCTGTGGTCAGCTACTGATAAACTAAGGACAAAGATCAGCACAGACTAGTTGCCGAGTGAAATGTTGAGCCCATTTGAATCACCTACTGTCCGTGCGTGACGAAGTTGCCCTTTCTGAAGAGGACTTGGGTGCGGTTGGCTTTGGCTTCGACTTTGATGATGAGGATGTCTCTGCAAAACGCGGCTTCTGGCCAGTGTGCAATGCTCGAGCCTCTTGCCAGTCAGCAAGCAGCTCCTCTTCAGAATCAGGGGCTGCCTGAAAAGCTGTCTTGGAGTGCGCCGGAGCTGGCCTGCCTTGGTCAGTTTGACACATTGAGTCTATGTGGTCACATCACTCATATTATGATTGATCAAATGAAGTTTAGTTAGAAAAACTTACGTAATACGAAACGTGGAGTTACCCAATGCCAAACACACGAAGCGTAGCCCTGTTTTGCGCACGGGGTCGCCACAGTTCCCCAATGGCTCGCAGACTGCTTCGCGGGTGCAAATCGCGTGGCAGGCGCCGCACCTTGGCAAAGGTCAAGTGCGGAATTCGTGGCGGGCGCAACACTTTCGCAAGGTGGAGTACAGATCTCGTGGCAGGCGCAGCACTTGCGCAAGGTCAGGCGATTGATCGAGAGATGGGTAGACAGATAGGTAGATGGATAGATAGATAGATCGATAGATAAGTCAACTGCGCAGGTATGGGCAGAATGCGTAAAAGCCGCAGTCCTTTCTATAAACTTCCGCCCTCCAGCTCTGCTGGAGCATGGCATGATTGGTATGGTTTGATATGATGTTAGATAAGATATGATATGATATCGATATGGTTCTG
>CAUJNA010002431.1:0-5000 GCA_963377175.1 Effrenium voratum | reverse complement strand
AATTTGTAAGATGTAAGCTACAAATGTACTGGCTAACAGTTAAGTTGGACGTGGTTGTTAAATTGTAAGTTTTATTACAAGTTCTAAGTGCGCAACTTGTAAGGTTTATAAGTGTTATAAGTTATAAGTTATAAGTCGTCATAACTTACAAAAGGTATAAATCAGTTAAGCTATAAGTTATAGTTATAAGTTATAAGTTATAAGTTTCTAAGTAGTTAAAGTTAAGTTCTTATCGCTTCCAGCTGCAACCAAAGCACATTGCATTGACAATGCTTTTCCAGGCTGCTTGAACTGCGTGGTTGCTCTCATGCCTCAAAGATCGCACGACTCTGCTAACATACCATGTTTCTTCAGATAGACAGATGATAGACCAAACCTGACGTCAAGACGACGATGCACGCTGTGTACCACACATTGAGGTACCACACACACATGTGTATAGGCACACTATGGCACAATATATAGTGGTGACTGCCTGTTGCCTAACGACACTGCCCGTTGAACAACTGCACAGTCACGCGAGTAACAACAAAAACATCCCTGGGCCGAGAAACGCATCGCATGGGTGATGCAGCAGCATGCCGTTGGGCGGCAACGACTTTCGCAGCCAGCCGATCAGCTTGGTGTTGGATGCGGCCATGTCCGATGTGAAGGCGATGATATACGTTTCTGCCGATGAGGCCCAGCCTGAATCAGAAACATCGGGTGACTCTTACTTGAACCTTTGCTGAGGGCCGCAACTGCAACTGCAAAGACTTGGGTCCGGAGGGCTCATTGGGTGAACCGGCTGCGCGTGCAGCATGCCTCTCCAAATGCCGCCTGCTGAGGTGCGTTGGAGAGTCGCGGGCGGGCATATGAGTGGCGTGTACCTGCAAGGCCCCGGCCAACGCTTCTGGTCTAATCATAACATGCCGCAAGCCTGATCGCGCGGCCGTCGCTGGTGATGACAGTCAAGCGCTGCACCTGGGGCAAGAGTCCGCGAGCAACCTACTGGCGCATTGATTCAAATGCATACGGGCTGCCAGCACTGGGAGAGCTGCTTTGTTCCGAATGATACCATAGTGGATGATCTGGTCTTGCTGCGTCTCGTCAAATTCAATGTGCAGCTTCAACGCAGCAAACTGCGGCTTGTCGCCGACAGCCTTGGGGACCCACAAACGCACGCAAAGGGTGTGTGGGTGTGTGTGGCGCGCCACCAACTTTGCACACGTGAAGAAAATGCCATAGCTGGAGGCCCATACGCACCTTGCACCATGCAAGACGTGCTTTACTAGACTATCAAACTGACCATCAACCCAACAAAGGCGACTCTGAGGAATCTGGTGCATCTATGGCATAGTGTGCTGTGTGACCCCCCCCCCCACCCCCCCCCTCCCCACCCCCAACCACTCCCCCTCCGAGCGACAAACAAAACGGTGGCGTCATCACTGAGATGAATTGGCGCTGGCAGCACGTGAAGATGTGCGCCATCGTGTCCCGAACCTTGGCAGCGAGCGCATGGCGAAGCATTGGTTGTGGCAATGAGGGAGGTGTAAATTGGAACGGGGCCGCCAACAGAAGTTTGAAATTGCTCTATGAGAGCTTGATGCCACCTGAGTCCTGACACTATACACCAACCAAATACATATGAGTCATATGAGTCATATGAGTAAGTCTTCATGTGACTGACTCATTCACTACACATAAATAGTCCAAGGCTCTGACGACACATAGCCGGGGCTGGCGCGCATCCAATAGCCAATGCTATTCAAGCTGAAAATACATGGTGACTTCGCCAGCAAACGCGATTTGATGGCGGACACACCGGAATGTCCAAACCTGAGGCCAAAAGGATCGACCCTGAAAGTCTGAGAGGAAATCTAAACACGCGCTGACAAGGCGCGCTGCTCGCAACATGGCCTGCGGTAGCCATCGTTTGCCACCACCCTTGCCAGTCCCTCTGCCGCTGGCACTCACCTCGTTGACCCGCACGGCGTGGTCGTTCTCAAAGGTCTCCACGGTCTCCCTGCACCCCCCGATGACTATGACGCAAGTCAGCAAACAAGTCTCACAAAACACGTTGAAACCGTAAAAAAACACTGCTACCAGAGCCACCCGCCTGACCCTCCTGTGGAAGCGTCCTGCAGATCTGCGTGTAGAGGCCACAAGCTTTCCTGAGTCACTCAAAGTGAAAACAAATATCCGTTTATAACTTATAAGTTATAAGTGGTCGACTGTGCGGCAATACAACTATGTGTGATATGTATGTATATTCATTTACAGAAAAATATATTAGAAATCTATATATATATATATACACATATGTATAGTTATAGTTATTTTACAATATATAAGTATTATATGATATGATACAAATATAGTAAGTTTTACAAAATGCATTCTAGAAAATAAGTGCTGTATAAGTTGTATAAGTGTACGCATCGTGTATAATATTCTGAGATATGTGATATATGGTGTAAGTGAAAGTCTGATTGGTAAGTTCAGGACCGATCCGTGACTCACAACTTAGTCAATACTTAACATACCTAACACAAAATCAATCCACACGATAAGTCTGCTGCTTCAACAGTCGAGTGGGTGGTGGGGTGGGGGTGGGGGGGTGGGGGGGTGGAGTGGAGTGGAGTGGAGTGGAGTGGAGTGGAGTGGAGTGGAGTGGAGTGGAGTGGAGTGGAGTTGAGTGGAGTGTGGAGTGTGGAGTGTGGAGTGTGGAGTGTGGAGTGTGGAGTGTGGAGTGTGGAGTGTGGAGTGTGGAGTGTGGAGCGTGGAGTGTGGAGTGTGGAGTGTGGAGTGTGGAGTGTGGAGTGTGGAGTGTGGAGGGTGGCGCGTGGAGCGTGGAGCGTGGAGCGTGGAGCGTGGAGCGTGGAGCGTGGAGCGTGGAGCGTGGAGCGTGGAGCGTGGAGCGTGGAGTGTGGAGTGTGGAGTGTGGAGTGTGGAGTGGAGTGGAGTGGAGTGGAGTGGAGTGGAGTGGAGTGGAGTGGAGTGGAGTGGAGCGGAGTGGAGTGGAGAGTGGAGTGGCGTGGAGAGTGGAGTGGAGAGTGGAGTGGAGTGGAGTGGAGTGGAGTGGAGTGGAGTGGAGTGGAGTGGAGTGGAGTGGAGTGGGTGGGGTGGGGTGGGGTGGGGGGGCGGGGTGGAGAGTGGAGTGGTGGAGTGGGGCGGGGTGGGGCGGGTGGAGTGGAGTGGAGTTGAGTGGAGTGGAGTGGAGTCAGCTTGTAGCAGTAGCATTAACAGTCATATCAGAGTCATAACACATATTATTTATATCATATTGATAACCTCACTGATCAGAGAAAAATAATGGTAGGTAGTAATTCGTAATTAGTAACTAGTAATTAGAGAATACACAAACAACAAACAATGATCTGACTCATATCATATACAATACGTTCAATCGAATCATATTCTAGATTACTGACCATGTTTTAGGTTACCGTATACTGATTCAACAGTATTAAATTAAAGCTGTAGTATAGTCGCAAACGTGGCTGAACCAATTCCTGCTAAGCACTTGAACTACCCGCGTTCCACCAAGCCGCCCCATCGTGCCAGTCGAGCTGTCCACGTTCGCTTCTCCCGCGCGTCCATGGCATTGCATCAGCGTGCCATTGCCGAGGCATAATGGTGTGTCAACCATCAACTGGTACGATTGCTGATGAGTCACGTCACGTGACATGCGGCAACTACTTTTTCTCAAGCGCCGCAGCCGCATACTTGCCACATAAAAAGCAACCTGCACACCCAATCTAAAAAAAACTTGCGCAACCGTTGCTCAAGAGTCTGCCTGGCTATCGTTTCTGCATCTGGCTAAACACAAACACGGTTGCCCTGAGCCATATTTTGGCGGTGCATTGCATGACTGTTGTCGTCCGTCGTCGCCCCCCACCTCCCCCCTCACCCGTCGTCATCCCGTCGTCATCCCGTCGTCAGCCCGTCGTCACCCCGTCGTCATCCCGTCGCCACCCCGTCGCCACCCCGTCGCCACCCCGTCGCCACCCCGTCGCCACCCCGTCGTCCCCCCGTCGTCCCCCCGTCGTCCCCCCGTCGTCCCCCCGTCGTCCCCCCGTCCTCCCCCCGTCGTCCCCCCCGTCGCCACCAATCAAAAAAATGACACCGTCCGTCCGTCACGTATCCCGTCAAAGTACTAGAAACCTATCTCACATGTCTATTGAAAATAGATAACATATAGCACATATAGCAAGGAACCCGGGGAGAGTGGATGTTCAGTGGCTTGCCTTGTGAGATATAGCACATATAGCACGTATAGCAAGGAACCCGGGGAGAGTGAGGGTTCGGCGGGCTGGCGCTCCGTACGCGCCGCATTTTGCATGGTTTTTGCATGGTGTTTGCATGGTGTTTGCATGGTTTTTGCATGACATGTGGAACAGCTTGTTTTTTGCATGACACGAACAGCTTGTTTTTTGCATGACACGTGGAACAGCTTGCTTTTTTTCATGACACGTGGAACAGCTTGTTTTTTGCATGACACGCGGAACGTTTTTTGCACGTTTTTTACACGTTTTTTACACGGTTTTGCATGTCATGTGGCTCAACCCCAACGTGCCCCTCCCCCCGGATTTTTTTTTCCTGTCAGGCCGTACGTGTCAGGTGTCGGTCCTGGAGCTGGAGAACTCCGAGGCAGGGCGGTGCCGAGCGGGCACCTAGGCAGTGCCGAGCAGGCACTTAACTAAACGTGCCGAGCAGGCACAGTGCCGAGCGGGCACAGGCAGTGCCGAGCGGGCACGTGCCGAGCAGGCACTAGTAAGTAGATGTGCCGAGCGGGCACGCGGGCACGTGCCGAGCTGGCACTTAACTAAACGTGCCGAGCAGGCACTAGTAAGTAGATGTGCCGAGCGGGCACGTGCCGAGCTGGCACCGTAGGAGCGCCAAGCAGGCGCGTGGAGGCCACTGTGAAAGTGGTTGAGTGGCTCGCCCAACTGGCTCGCCCAACGGCCCCTTAGTACTGGCTCGCCCAACGGCCCCTTAGTACTGGCTCGCCCAAGTAC
>CAUJNA010002430.1:0-34076 GCA_963377175.1 Effrenium voratum | reverse complement strand
TTAAAAGATGGGAAAGATATTAACTCACTATCTTATGGTCATTCCCTCTCACAGTCCCTAGGTCTACCCGTTAGCTGGGTCATAATGGCGGCATATTAGTTCATCAACATCCCAGAGATTCCGGAAGGCATGATATGGTGGAGGATTAATAGGTGACAAATAGAAAGGAGGAAAGGTCAGGGATTCCATCACTTGCTTTCACTTGTCCATCCTGTCCTTTCCACAGTCTATCACTTCTTTCTTGGGGTTAATGTGTGAATGAAATAGAAAAGAGACAAAGGTAGGTAAGGACAGGAGATAAGGTCATGGGTCATATCTTGTTCATTCGTGAGTCTTCCAAATCCTTGAATTCCCCGCCCTCCGTTCGGATCTAGGATGTGCCATTGGGATTCATTCCTCCATCCATTCATTCTTCTTTCCTGTCGTCTATTTCATTCATGTTCTTGTTCTTAAGGTAGGACTTCCCGAAAGTAGAGAGGGAGGAATGGGATGTAATTGAGAATTCTTCATTTTGGATCTCTTTTATTTTCTTTTCATCTTATTTGCTTCTTTGGGATTCATGTTCCTCATCTATAATTCCATCTCTTTTCCTTTATTAATCTCGTCTTTTATCTAATAGAATTCTATTATTTGCAACTATTTTCTCTCTGTAATTCCCTCTTCTCTTTTCATTTCTATCACATTCATAACCCAAAGAAGATAGAAAAAGGAATTACAGTAAGATGTAGAAAGAGATATAGAATGAACGGTAAGAAAGGAACCTGAAGAACTAAGATAAAAATAATAAAATAAAAGGAATAAATGCTTTTACAACCTAATCTTAGTTCCTTATCATCTTCTTCTAATTAATTCTATTCTTATAAGTCACGTCTTTTCGTAATAACATGTCCATTCATTTCCTTTATCATTATTTATCTTTATTATTCTCTTTTTATCTTATTGTAGGTCTATTTCTTTCTTCATGTTCTTCCTGCATTCATCCTTTCATTTCTTTATTCTTCAAATTCTTTTAATCTATGATTTTCACCGAAAGTAGAATGCAGGAAAGATATAGCTCCTGAAGAGCGTGGCAGGTGATGGAGAGATGGTCAGGGGATTGTAAGGAAGAAATACTAGTTAATTCCTATGGCATAACATGGATGGGAGATAAAGGTAAGGAAGATAACGCCCTCAAATAGAGAGACCATGACCAGGAGAAGATATTTGGTGGAGTTCCCATAATCTCCTTTCCTTTCTGTTACTTTGGGATTCATGTTCTTTCTCTTCTCTAGAGCATTCCAATGAAGGTAGACCTAATGACTTTCACATTCTAGAATTACCAACCAAATAAATAAAAGAGAGTGAATGGAATAGACAAGCTATAGAAGGAGAAGGACCGGAAAGAGAGGTCCTGGATCAGCCATTTCATTCCCAACCTTCCGGATCCACTTTAGGATGAGTGAAATGCTTTCTAGAGAAGACAAACACACAGTGGAGATAGAAGGGTTTGTAGGTGTCTCCGGAAGTAACTCCATTCTTGACCATCAGAAACTCAACCAAAATAAACTAGAAATTGAACCAAAATGAAGAAGGACTAACACACATTAATAATAAAGAAATCAAATAAACACAACATAAAGAAGAAAAGAGATTAATAAATATAAGATAGTAAGATAAGGATAATTAACTACAATAAAAGCGAATTAAGATAATAATAATAATAAAAGATGAAAAATAAACAGACAATAATATAATGGCTTTTACATAATGCTATTACAACTTATAATAATAAAAAGACAAATAATTTACAATATTAAAAAGGCTTTAGAAGGCGTTCTTTTCCCTCTGTTCCATCGTTTATTCCAGTGTCTCATAAAGAGATAGGAAAGGGTCTTGAACATACCCGCCGGCGAGGCCACAAACAAACAAAATAAATAATAAAAATGAAAAAGATGAAAAGATACTAAGATCTAACTGTCGTAACAACGAAAGGAAAAGGAACATAAGATAATGAATGGGGTAGCCGTGTGAAGGCTGGGGATAGGACCAGAGGCAACCATAAAAGCTAGGACTTCACCGTTCGGTCCCTCACTCTACCATCTCTCTCTATTTGCTATCTTTGAAGTCAGAAAGGGTTAGGATGAACAGCATTTGGACACACAGTCCCTTATCCTGTATCTCTTGTTCTTGGTTTGTGGACCTTGTGTGTGAGTCATCTCTGTGACGTAGGAACTGACGAAGGATGAGGAAGGGAAGTCATCCATTATCTTCTCTTTATCTTCGTGTCTTATTAGTAATGGAATTATAGCCACAAATGAATAGAATTCCAATGACATGCCAGGCATTAAATGGAAAGGAAAGATACAAGTGATGGATAGAGAAGCCTGGCATGAAAGGCTTGTTTCGTCTTTATGGTTATCTGTTTCTTTGTCATTTTTATATTTATTGTTTATTTGTTTGCTTTTACGAAAAGACGAGCCACAAAGGCGAGGTAGGGTTGGAAGAGAGTGGACTTTCGTATCTTCTCGTTTTATCGTTTCATTCATATTATTGCACCTCTTATCTCCGAGGTAGACGGAGGAGGTGGTACGAATGAAATCTCTTCCCTTGTACTTCCTTTCGTTTCACCATCTCTTCTCTTCCTGAGCCTCTCTTTTATCTCTGTCGTTCACTGTCTCACAGAGACTCATCCAAGAGAAAGAGGCACAGGGAAAGAGATAGAGAAGAGATTAGTAAAGAGATGATACCTTCCTCCTTTCTATATCCTGTCGGTTCATTTCCTTCTCTTTCTATCACTTTTACCATCTTGAATCACAGGTAGAACCGACAGGTAGAAAGGAATAGAGGAAGGATATGGCTGAGCCCTCCCAACACCGACCGGTGGGAGGTAAGGATGGGTGAAGGAATAAGGACTCACTTCCCTTCGCTTCACTCGGTCGTTGACTGTAGGTTCCTTGCCTCGCTTGGGCTCGTCTGTGGAGTGTGATAGCCTCTGGAACCGGTATGACGTAGGAAAAGGAAAGAAAAAGGGAGTTAAATGACTTTAGGAAGCTCCAGACGGTTCCAGAGATGAAGATAGAATGCTTTTCTCTTGGCTTACAGCCGTCTTACACACTTCACACTCATCCTGGCACCAACGAAGGCAGGTAGGGAGGAGTGAGGGTAAGGTAGGTGAATGGAATGTAAAAGAAAGGTGTAATGAAAGCTATTATTGGTCCCTCCGTCCTAACTCTCCCTTCTATCGGTTAGTCCTCTCTTTCCAAGTTCCTCATCCTAGAGCAAGTGATGGCTGTTAGGGAAGGTCCACTCTTTACCATTTCATTCCTTTCACACATCTATTTTATGCTGTTGGACCTTCCAGTCTTACCTTCCTGTTCTCTTCTTTCCCCTCTGCTCTCTCCAAGACACACAGATGAAGAGCAGAGACAAAGGGAAAGAAAAGGACGAGAACAGACATTATATTGGGTGACAGGACCTTCCAGAGTGAGAGAGTCTTAGAGATGAAGGGAATTTCCCGAGAATAAAAGGAATAGAAAGGAAGGTCATGTCACATCTTTTCACTTCTAACTCACTCCCTCATCCATCTCCCTTCCAGATTCTCTGGTTCACGGCTTTCACCGTTGGGGAGATGTACAGATGAGGACATACCTTCGTCTAACCGTTCCTTCCGTCTCTTTGACTCAGCCAACAGCTGCCACTCCACTCTGTCGTGAGGAACGAGCGGGAAGGAAGGAATATCTCATTTTGGATCGTTTCCCTTCTCCTTTTGGTCTTGTTCTTTCCTTTTTAATTATTTTCCTAATCCAAATACAAGACCAAAATGAAAGGGAATTAATATCTTTCTCTCATGCTTCTTTCCCTATCCCTCACCAGCTATTCCTGTAACCGCTGGTGAATGCAAACAATGGATAGGGAAAGACACACACCTAACACCCACCAAACAGAGAGGTGGGGAAGATAGAAGTTCCTCTCACTCGTTCCTGTGTCTCTCGTTCCTTCCCTAGTTACCTGTCATACCATCTTCCCGCTTCGCTCACGTCCAGGATGTAGAAAGGGACGTGTGAAGGGAAGATGGAAGGAAACACACAATAAAAGAAAAGGCCCTCAGCCGTCATTTCCTTCCGGCTTCCACGGTATGCTCTTCGTTCATGCCTTCACACCCTTCCCTTCGGGCTCATCTGGAGATGAGATAGGGTGTAGGAAGGATAGCATGTACGAAGGAAGCGAGATAACGAGCTGACCAGCCTTCGTCTGTCTTCTCTTTACCTACATTCTATTTCCCGTGAATTAGGCCGTCTCTCGTCTCTACTCGTTCCTGTGATTGAAGTTAACGGGAAATAGAAAAGAGATCATGACCCATCACCTCTTCATCCCCTCACCAGCTCTTGGTCTCTTCGCTGGTTGGATGAAGTGGTAGGTGATGGAAGGAATAGAAATGTATGCTCTGGGACCTCTTCTCTCGGTCCCTCTTCTCTGTCCATGACGTGGGACTGTGAGAGCACGGAAGGGCAACAATAAGAAAGAGATAAAGAACTAGAACATGAATGGTAAAGACAGGAAAGAAAGACAAATGAAAGAGCAATAAATATAAAATGGGAAAGTAAATGATAGAATTCTAGGGCTTTATCTCTCGCCCGTTTACCTCAGATATTGGTCCACCGCTTCCCATGGAACCATCTTTATCCCTCACCAATTAATCTTCAAGAAAGCAAGTTACACAAGTTAAGGAAAAGAGAGAGACAATGCATTCCATGAAAGGTATAGAGGAGGAGATACAGGGAATATTAGGGAATGAGGATAAAGGATAATGGAGAATAGAATAGAAAAGAGATGGCATTCTTCATCCTCAATCCTCCCGTCTCTCGGATCTCGTCGTTACAGCCTGTTAATTCCTTTTACTTTTGGTGTTTACATCTCTTGGTCTGACATTATGAATCTAGAGAATGCACTGGAAAGAGAAAGTGGATAATGCATGAAAGCAAAGACCAAGACTCACCATCTGAACCGATGGAATTAAAAGGGAGGGAAAGGGTATGTTTGGGAGCTTTTCTACATGTCCTTATCTTAGCTCCCAATGTAGCATCTTAAAGGATTTGGAATCATCTCCATTTCATCTTGTTCTTTTCTTCCTCTTAATCTCACCGCCTCTCGGCTTTAATGGGAACGTCTTTATCATTGTGGGTTAATTCTTAGGGTTTTTACAGCATAGAATAGACGATGAAAGAATGAGATGGTATGTAGAGATGAATGTCTTTCCTGGCGGTATATCTCAGAGATTAATAGCATGTAGAAGTGAAAGGAAGAGTGACCATAGGAACGAAGGCAATATTACTCCATTCTTGGTAATCAAGGTTAGATGGTTTGTGGAATTCCTTTCTCCTTCCATCGCTTGTTGGTAGGCATTATTCACGGGAATTCTACACGTGGAAAAGATGGAAAGGTCTGGTATTTGGATGTGAGATAATGGGATCTCTTCCTTTCTTGTCCTTCAACCTCCGCTGGCTCCGGGACGTACGAAAGGAGAGAGGACGGGCTTCCCGGTGAGCCAATATGATCCACTTATCTCTGTGGGTTATAATTCCCTTTTATTCCCTGTATCTTCCAGAGTTCAAGGGAGTTAGGATGCCAACCCGCGAGCGAAGAGCGGGGGCAACAATAAAGTGAAAGACAAGGAAGATAACCCCGGCCTCTGGCCTAGCCTTGGGATTTGGAAAGTAAAGTCTCATTCTATCTTCGTTCTTCTTCAACTTCAAATCCCAAGATTTACAACATAAAATGAGGAAATAGATAATGAAAGAGAGATAGAGGTACATCTTAGGAAAATAAATAGCTGATAATATGATGAAAGAAAGATGCCATGAATCCCTTTCCTGACTCTCTATTCCTTCTATCTCTTACATCTTCTTCTTCTCTTCTTTCAACAGTAAATAGTTGGTAACGACGAAGGGATGAGTTGGTAGGAAGGATGGTCTTTCACCTATCTATTTCTCTTTCCATTGCTTGTCACACTGTCATTAAAACCTAGAATGTGAAAGACCAATAATAGTAAAATATAAATATAAAATGTAAACTGTAAAATAAAAAGGAAAGGATAAAATGAGAATAGGTCCTGTTCCTCCTTCCCACGGCCGGGCCGCCCATCTTGGATGGTGGGAAGGTGTGGAAGAGCATGAAGGAAGTAGCCAAGAGAAAGAAGAGCTCCATCCTAGCTCCATTCTCGCTGCGGAGCGGAGAGGGTTAGAAGAAGGCCTACCACTCGCTCATGCCTTCCCTCGTCTCTATTCACTATCTTTCCTCTTCTTGGTTTTGAGGTGTGACGAAGGAACTAGACCATACATCCCAAAGAAGAAAGAAGGTAGGAAAAGAAAAAGACAAGATAAAGATGAAAAAGACAGATTGGGAACGAAGTGGAGGCTATTCTTCTTTGTGTGTACTTCCTGTGTCTTAGATGGAATGGAATGACAGGTAAAAGTGAGTGTCTATTAACTGCTGTAAAAGCGATATCTTAGGATGAGAGAATTAGCCATGAAGGCGACCTTTCCTTTTCCTTATCTCTGCTCCCTCTCTATTCTCGGTTTCTTGGATCCTACAAAATACCAAAAAGAAAACCAAGCATTAAAACCGAGAAATAGAGAGGTGATTCCTCATCCAGAAGTTAGTAAAGGCATGAAGTGATAGACGGTAGGTGAATGACAGTGAGGAAGACACCGGACGGCGTAGGGAATGAACATTAACTCCTAACTGCCTTCGTCACTAATAAAAGCATGACATGGAAAGGAGAGGCAGTTAGGTAATCATCTCTTTTACCCTTTCCCTTCACCAGTTCATCTTTAGGATTCACAAGTTACCTCACGTACAAACTGGTGAAGGATATGAAAGGGAAAGAGATGCAATATGATGAAGACAGATGGGATAGCGACTTTAGGGAGCGGAGAGCCTCAACCTTCCATCCTACCCTCTCTCTCGGTTTACCTCGTTGGTAGGAGTGGGATAAGACCTTGAGTTACCATCCAATCCTCCATGCGACCACCGAGTGAACGAGGACGTAGGAAGAGAGAAAGAGGCAAGCTCTGGGAGCCAATAGATATTCCTTTTTCCTTTTCACTCATCCTTTCATCACCCCAGCGCTCATCTCTTCGCTGGTGATGGAAGGTGAATGAACATTATCTTTTCCTTTTCATTTCTATTCTTTTATTATTGTTTGTAGACCTCTGGATCTTAGGTGAGTGTGTGTGATGGATGTAATCCTAAAGTGATAGCCCGTGGGCGAGGGTACAGCATGTGATTGGGAAAAAGGGAGGCATTTCTATTATCCCCATCTCTTTATCTCTCTAAGTCTTTCACTTTCCTTCCTCACTATTTCCTAGAATGTAACCTGACATCTCTTTGCATCTCTATTTCCAGGGTTTGCACCCATCCCAAGGAAGAAGTAATCAAGGGAAAAGAAAAAGGGAAATAACCCAACAAATGAAAAGGAGTTAATATGATAGAATTAATTTGTAGGAGCTCTTCTTTTCCTGTATTCTTCTTTCTCTCTCGTTTCATCCACTATTCATTCCTTAAATTCCAGAAATCCCAATATGCCAAGCAATTAATGCTGGAAATTCCTAGAGTTCAACCACAATGTGAAAGCCATAAAAGATAAGGCATAATAAAGGCATTGGAGGGCGTTTATCTCCCTCCGTGCTATCCTTTATTGCTTAACCCGTCGACGGGAACAAATGGTGATGAACATACCAGCGAAGAGACCAAAGGGAACAGAAATAAAAGAAAAAGATAAAAAGACAAAATAAATTATAATAAAATAGAAAATGGAAAAGTAATGAATGAAGAGACAGGTAAGTGATAGCTATTACGGAAAGGTCGCCATCCGGCTTGTTGGGAATGCTTCTTTTCTTTCTCTTGGTATCTCTTCCTCATTTGTAATTCTATTTGAGATCTGAGATAATGGATTTCTGAGAGACACAAAGGTAGGTAAAGAATAGAAAAGAGAAGACCTAAGGAAAAGGAAGGTAAAGAAGGGAAAATGAAAGAATGAGAGATGATGCATTCCTTCTTCCTTTCCCGTCCATTGGATGAGGACGTAGGGAAAGAGAAGGATAGCACTCACAGAGAAGACTGAGAGAAGAGGGAATTATAAGTCTATTTTACCCTTCAACCTCCGCCACCAGGCAAGCCCTGACCGTGGGGCGAGACGGTAGAAGGAAGACTGTCCCTCCAAACCTTCCTCTCGGGCCTTGCCCTTCCACACACTTCTACATCCTCCCTCACCCGTCCGTTCGTGGGCTGTGTGTGTGTGTTGAGGAACGAAGAGACGGCCTATCTTTCCTGGTCCTTTGTCACCTCTCTAATCTCATCTCTATACCATCCACGACGGTGGGTGAAAAGCGGTGACAAAGATCCAGACCTTACTACCTTCTCCCTCGCTCCACCAGATGAGAGCGTACGGGAGAGACTAAGGGTTAACAGATGATGGACGGTGTCATGTAAGAACGAATGAAGAATGAAGGTACACCGTCCCACAAACCCTTCCCTCTCGCCTATGGGCTTCCGGGCACTTATATATTCCTCTAACCACCTCCTCTCAGCCCTTGGCAGCTCTTGAAGAGAGCGGAGGAAGGTGGGTTAATGATGGGATTCACTCGCCAGGAAGTAGGAATGGAGGCGAGTCAAGGGTTCATTCTGGATCCATTTCCTCTCCCTTATCTCTTCTCCTTTATTCTCGTTGACATTCCCTCTTCCCTTCGGTCGACGTATGAAGAATGAATGAAGGAAGACCAGGAAGAGATAGGAATGGAAAGGAGAGATGGATCCAGGATGAAGACATGTCCCTTTTCCTCTTCCTACCTTCACCCTTCGCTACCGTCTGGTCACCATCATTCTCCTTCCGGTGACTGCAGACGAAGGTAGCGGGTGAAAGGTAAAGGAAGGTAAGAATAAAGGGAATGATAACGACGAAAGGAGAGAGGAGTGAGATGGTGACCGAAGGAACGGTCTCACAGTCACTTTTCGTTCCTTTCATCTCACTTTCATATTATCCTCTTCTCCCTGTGGCTCTATTCTCTGTCATTACTTCCATCGTGTGCCACAGGAAGGCGAGTTATAGGAGCTGACCGTGTCCCTTCTGTCTCTCACCGCTGTCGGTGGAAGGACCACGATGGAAGAGTGGGGCCAGCCCTTTTATCTCCTCTTTCCTCACTTCTCGCTCGTTAACTTCCGCCGCTTCCAAGCGACACGAGCGAAGTGAGGGTGAAGGAAGGAAGAGCATCTCATTCTCTTTTATTACTTTCCTTTTTCTCTTTTCTTTGTCATGCACTTCTTTCCAGATCCCTCTCCTCTTCTCACGGACAGAGATTAACCGGTACATGATAAGGAAAGAGAAGAATAACCGTGAGAGAGGGATCTGAGAGAGAAGAAAGAAGTGTATCCTCTCGCCTCTCCGTTATCTTCCCTTGGTCAGGAGAGAGCGAGGAAGAGGATAAGGAATCACTATTTCCCATTCCTTTATCACCCAAGCCCTGTCCCTTTCTGTATCTCTTGGAACCTACATTTGCAGGGCTTGAATGAATGGGAAATAATATGCTTTCCTTTCTCTTACCTCTTCCCCAGTTCCTCTCACGCTCCAGATGATACAGAGCGGAGGAACCTGTGGGAGAAGAGGGGGAGAAGGAAGAGTGAAAGATAATAGGTCCTCCACGGCTTGGAAGTAATGGCCGTGAGAAGAGGACCATCCACTGACTCACTCCCTTTCACTTCATGCTTCCCTTGTTCTTACGTCAGTCCCTTCCTTTCCCATCTTTATCATTGACGGACGAGTCCAGGCGAGGCAAGGAAAGAGAGAGCAAGGGAAGCAGTGAAAGGGATAGTGAGAGATGATTCCTTCCTACGTGCCTCTCGCCTTCCCTTGGAACCTCCGGCACAGGATGGTGACAGATGGGTGAGTCAAGCCCCAGAGATAAGAGGGGCTGGTATGTGGATGACAATGTGACGGAGGGAACAGCATTTAGGAGTTAACTTCCATCCCCAACCTTCCCACCGTCTCATCCCTTCGCCGCTGTGTGTAGGTCCTTTGGGGATGTAATGTTGGGAGCGACAGCCAAGGGATGGAGTGAGTGGTTGGGTACGAGAGAAAGGTCCTTCCAGACGTTACTTCCGGTGACGAAGAGAGCAAGGATGAGGAAACGAGAAGAAAGGGAAGGACCTTCACCCAACCATATAACTCCCTCCTGTCTCTCCTCTCTCTCTATCTCTTTGTCACCTTCCCGTCCCTGTGTCTCAGAGATAGGAAGGAGAGACGGTAGGAGCGAGCTGACGGGAAGAGACACACCATTCCTCCCTTCCTTCATCTCTACGTCCTTCAACATCCAAAAGAAACAGGAAATGAAAGGGAAGGACGTAGGAAGGGAGGAAGGAACTAACATCTTACCCTCGCTTTCATCGCTCGCGAGTCCATAGGAAGGAGCGTGAAGGCCTCTCTACATCTCAGTCCCCATCCCTCCACCAGTCAAGGGAGGGAGTGTAAGTGAAGGGACATGAGATGAGGCCTCAGAAAGGCGAGGGATTCATGTCGGTTCATTCGTTACCTCTTCCCTCATTCATTTATTGCCTCCAACTCGCCTTCGTGCCTCAGCTCCCACATGATGAAGAACTAGATGAAAGCAAAGGAAATCATAACGACAAAGGAAACGAACGAAGGTGAGGAGCCGCTATTTCTTTCTCTTTTACTTCTCTCCCTGTCTTTCTCATCCCTCGGCCAGCTCGTGGACAAAGGAATGCGAGCGTGAGGGATGAAGACAGGAGGAAAAGACAGTGAGGAAACGAACTGGGTTATAGGTGACAAGGAAGAAGGAAAGCAATAAACATAAAGAAGAAGAAAAGAGAAAACCAACAAATGAAAGCAAATAAACACACATTCCATCTACAAATCTATTCCAACCCTATCTGTCTTTCACTTGCTTCTTTCCCATTTCCTTCACTTGGTTACACACTGTGAGCTCACGAATAGAAAAGGGACAACAGAAAAGAGGTTGAGAACGAAGTGAGAAGATACATGCCATGGCAAGCCTTACAACCCACTCATCACCTCGCTATCTCGGTATCTTTTATCTTCCCTCTCACATCTCTTTCCTCTATTTGTGATCTATTGGAGAAGACTAACGACATGAATTATAAAATAGAAAATAGAGAAGTAAAAGAGACAATAAGATAATGAGATTAATGATAGAATGAAGAAAGAATGAAAAATGAATGATAAATCCGCCATCCGGCACCACAATGTAATGCTTGCGAACTCGCCCGCTCGTTAACTCCTAGATAATGGATTGGAGACAAGGTGAAGTTCCTTCCAGCGCTCGGGTCCATTCCCTTCGCTTCTTTTGGAGTGTTGGAAGTTACATGTTATTTCCTCTCCTTTCCGTGCCTGGGATGACAGCATGTCCCAGAGGCACGAGAGAAAGGGTTAGAGGAAGGAAAGAAGCTGTGTCAGGACCTTCTCTCGTTTACACACATCCCACGGCCTATCTGTTAAGGCTCGTGATCAACAATAATAAAACTGTAAAACTAATAAGAAAGGAAAGGAAAATATATTGAAGAGCTATTTCTTTCCCAACTTCTGGATCTTGGATGGATCTGTGACCAATAATCCCAATAAAAGATAGCCTCATTCATATCCTTCCACTCCGTCCTTGACTTCGTTCCTTCATTCACTGTTTCCTTCTCTTTTCTTTCACCTAATGTTCATCCTCATCTCTGTTACCGGTCAGCCTCTGGCCAAGACCTCACAGAGAAGCTCATCTTCCTTCACCAACAATCCCACCCGCTCGGTTATAGATGGTGATGACAGAGAATTAACAAGCGAAGGAAAAGGCATTACTTGGAAGCCCGAGCGGAGGCTGTGTTAGGATGTGAAGAGAGATGCCTTCATTGGTAAGGTCCTGAGATACAGTTATGACGACAGAGAAAAGGTTGTAAAAGCATTAGAAAGAAGAGGTAAAAGGATGGGATTAAAGTGAAAGGAAGTGACTATTCCTTACCTGTCATGGCATATAGATGAGCCTGCATTCATCACCCATTCTATGCATTGGGATTTACGGGAAGCTCCTGCCACAGTGAGTCATTACATTGCAGGGAAGGGAGTTAGTATGAAGGAAACGATGAGAGGATTCTATGGCTTGTTCCTTCCCTACAACTCTCTTTCCTTGGGTTTCTTGGTCATTAGGTCACCATCATCCCTCTACCTCGTCCAACTGGTGAAGAGACGAGGAGGAAGAGGTAACATGTCCCTTTTATCTCTCTAATTGTCTCTTTTCCTATCACTTGTTCTCTTCATCTGGATCTTGGCTTACAGCCGTCTCTTTTCATTCACTTACACATCCTTCTTCTCTCCGTCGTATCTACTCCTCACTGACGAGGTAATTCCAAGGAAGGATAATGGTGGAAGAATGATGATAACGACAAACAGGAGAAGATAGCCCTGACCGGGTGGTGTAATGCATGGAAAGATCTGGAATTTCTGGAGTCAATTATAAATCTATTATTTCCATTCCTTACTATTAACTGCCTCACATCCCATTCTTATTAATTACTTCTCCATTTTAAGGATTTACAATGTGAAATAGTGCTTCTCTCGACTATAGGAAAGTCATATCTCTTTACTTCTTAGTTTTTACGACATAATTTTGGACAATAAAGAAAGAAGATATGGGAAAGATAAAATGCTTCTAAGATCCACAGATAAAGACCAGGTAAGGAATAACCGTGAGGAATAGAGAAGCTTTCATTCCACATCTCTCCACCGGATGGTGTGTACCAGCTAATTCCTCTCTCTCTTTGCTATTAATCTGGATCTCTTTCACCTTTCCTAATCTCTTTTCTTTTCTATTTATTTATCATTATCTACATTCTAGAATTACAGGGAAGGAGAATGCATTAGACCGGAGGTAAAGAGATGTCCAGAAGCTGTTCTTTCCCTTGTCTACACGTGAGCTCTGGAAGTCTCTTCTCACTGCATCTCTTCATTCTGGATCTATCTTCACTCAATCTGTTTACCTTCATTCCAGTCTGTACTTCCTGTGTCTATAGAATGAGAACGGACTGGAATGTAGAAAAGGTGAATGAATGGTAACGACAGAATGGAGAAGAGATAAGTTGAGAGCCTTTGGGCTGCGGCAGCGACAGGGTGGAGATGGCAGGCCACACACTTCTCTATCCTTCATTTACAATTCTAAATTATTTGTATTCTTATTTGCTTTTCGTTGTCATCCAATCTCCAGGATTCTACGGTCTGTAATTCAAGGGTCACAGATAAGGCTAAGATAAGATCCAGAGGGATGTAGATAAGGCCGCGGGAAAGAGAAAGGAGCGGGGTGACAGATCTTTGAGTGCTTCCTCCGTCACAATGCCAGGTAGGGCCTGAGGGCATAATGTAATGGAAAGAGAGGCCTTACTATCTCATCTTAAAGGATTTGGGATCCACATCTATAATTCTCTGGACTCGCTCCCTCGTTGGTTAGTACGTGGCATGCATTGGAAATCCTAAAGTGAAAGGTAAAAGAAAAGAAGAGAAAGAAGGCAATAAAAGCCACCAATGGCATGCCAGGGTCTTATCCCAGTCTTCTCTAGGATCCAAATGAAGGGATATTACATGGTGAGACGAAGGTACGTCCTAAAGGTATAATTGGGAGATATTACGTGAAGAAAGAAGATCACCTATAGATCCGGCCCTTTCTGTGCCGTGTATCATCTATTCCTTTTCCTTTCATTTTTATTATTTACTTTTATCTCATCCTTCTTCACCGTTGGATCAGGAACTTGAATGGATGTAAAAGGAACGAGATAAATAGAAAGGGAAGGTACGAAGGTAAGAAGACAAACAAACAAGTGAAAGACCAAGAGGTGAAGCCTCCATTCTACATCTCTTTCCATCTCTAATTCTCTGGGTTCTTGTCTTTTTATTTCTGGTGTAATTCATTTGTGGTTTGTTGAGGTTAGAGAAGTTAATAGCTACATTCTATCTCTTCGTCTCGTGGTTACTCTTCCCTGTCGTACCCACTCATCTCTAGGACACGGAAGGCTCTCACAGATTCCTAACCCTTACCAAATGCTTTATCTCTTACACCATTCTTCTTCCTTACAGTCTTCTCTGTAATTGACGGAGGACGTGTCACCAAGAAGTTGACCATTATCCTTTTCTACGTCCTCTGGTTCCCTTTGGTCCCATCTGTTCATCCTGTAACCCATCCTCTATCACCGCTGGCGGGTGGGATGGTCATTAGAATCCAGAAAGAGACAAGAGATAACAGGATACAGATATGAATGAACGGTTAGTGAAGGCTCGTCTTTAGGACCAACAAATGATATGACAGAGGAGAGCCTTCACAGTGAGTAGAGAGGCAGGAAGAGATGACAGTGTGAGATGGTGCTTGACCGTTAGGTGTGGTAAGGAATGAGACAATAAGATAGCATTATTTCACCATCTCACCTCTAATTCTCTCTTCCTCCGGCTCTTGTATCGCCTCTTCCTTACCTTCCATGTCCTGTGGGTTAATGTGATGTGTGGTAGGGCAAGTGATTAACGAATGAAGAATTAACGAACCAAATGAAAGAGAGAATTAGCCATGACATACCTCCCAACAAGCCCTACCACATACCGCCTCCTTCTCTCGGCTTCTGTAACCACCATTCAACATCTTATGGTTGGTAAGGATAAAGGCTTTTCACCTTATGGTTATTCCTTTTGGAGTGTTTCTTTCCTTCTCTTTCTATTCTATTTCCTTCATCTACAACTTCTGGATCTTGATGGAGAAGAAAGACACACATCCCAAAGGAAAAGAGGTTACGAAAGGAAGGGATAGGACCATCTTACATCTGTCTCCCTCACCACCTAGAAGTCTTCTTTCCTGGTGTTTAGATGAGTGAATAGTGGAGGAGTAATGAATGATGCAAACAAAGACCAAGAGAAAGATAAATTGGAAAAAGCATGACATTAACCCAACCAAAAAGCCAATCTATACCTTCTATCTCCTTTCTAGCTCCTGAAGAGCATGGTATCTCCCTTTTTCTCGTTTCTTAGTTACATCTCCCGTGATTTGAGGAAGATACAGAAGCCATGACATGGTCTCCCAAATAGAAAGGAGAGGCTTAGCCAAGTGTAAGAACATGAACAGACAGGTCCTCTTTCCCTTGATTCCAAGAGCTGTCTTTAGGTGTAATTCCCGTCACCGACGGTGGGATAATGGTGGGTACGAAAGCCAGGCCAAGAGCCGCCACTTTCGTTCACTTCTTTCCCCACTCTGCCACCGCTCACGGCTGTCACGTGGAAGGTACAGATGGGATAAAAGACACGACAGAGGCTTCTGGAGGGACTAACAGCTGTCTCTCTCACTCTTCGCTCGCCGCTGAGGTAGGGCTTCCCGAGCGGTGAGGAATGATCACCTATTTCTCTGTCCCTCTCGTTTCTCTCCTTCGTCTATCCACTCGATTCAAGATTTCATGGTTTTTAGAAGATATAGATGGGTGAGTGGCAACAAGGGACAGTAAAGCCACTCAACTCACTACCTCCGCCGGTGGGCGAGATATCATGGAAACCGAGAGGGAATGGTGCTCAGAGACAAGGTAGAGGGATGAAGGTATGAAGCCCGCCATTACATCTTCTTTCTCCCTCACTTTGTCATGGCATCTCCAGACACAGGATGGAGGCATGACATGTAGGAAAGCATGATCCAAGAGACAGGACATACACCGGAGGAAGCGGTGGAGAGATGGATTGTTGGTGAGTGAATAGAGCCTTTTCTTTTATATCTTATTCTCCTCTTTTCTCTATCTCCTCCAACCTTAGGAATCTGATGGAGATATTATCCCTTTATCTGTATCTTATGGAAACTCTAGGATATTACAGTTAGAACAGGACCTAGAGATGAATAGAGGAGTTACGAAAGGAAGAGCATGAAGCGGTCAGTTTCCTTCCCTATCATCTTCTGGTTATTCCCTTCTCGTCTTGGTGTTAGAGGTGATAGGGAGTGAAGATATAGAGTTGGAAGCGAAGCGAGGTTACATGGTGACACAAAGGACTTCACACCTCGCTCTCGCTCTTTTCCATTATATCCCTCCCTTTCTTTCCCTTTTCTCGCATCCATTGCATCGACGGGAACGACGTGAGCGGGAGAAAGGGTTCTAGAGCTTCTCTTTTCTCTGTTTCATTCTCTGGATCCCTCACCATCGATGGTAAAGACCGAGAGGTGAGGAGATAAGATCCATAGAAAGAGATAGAAATAGGAGATGAAATCCCAATAAAAGATATCCCATTATCTAACCCTTGCCCTGGCGGTTACACAGTCTATAGACACATCCCACTCGCTTATAAGGTTGGGGGAACTCCCAAAAGAAGCGAGGCCTGACCTCTCCATTCTATCTTTTCCTTGTCTTTTTATCTCGCATTCTTCTTCCTTCGGTCGCGAGAAGCGAGCACAGAGTGTCAACCGATGATAGGGAGGGAAGACACGATGGAAGGAAGATAGTGAATTCTAGAGTGTGAGTGAACCAGCCCTCCAATCAAGATAAGAGAAAAGAAAGGGCTGGAAGCATCTCTATTCCATCTTCTCTCACTATCCTTTCTATTCTTGGGATTACACACTCACAAAGAAGCGAGATACAAGGTACAATAAGATGGAATGAGATGTAGAATTAAGAGACATGATTCCCCTCCCTTTCCGTTCCATGTATTCCACTGTCGGGAAATCCCACAAATGAAGCGAGATGATACACGGCTCGCGGTTATTCCATCTTCGTTCCTCAGCTTCTTTGTTAATGCCGTGCCTCAGCCGGAGGTAAAAGGTAGGTTGGGAACGGATGGTGTCCCACTCACTTTTGTTCGTTCCACCGTTAATTCTCCCGCCCAGCGGCTCAAGGAAAGAGAAATCCATTCAAGCCCTAACACACAGCCAATAGACGGCTGAGGGCATGACCATAAGTTAATACCTGGATTTTAAGGGATTTCTCGTCCTTTATCTTCAATCACTTTATGTCCCTTTAATTCCCTTTATTATCAGCTATTTACTATTTATATTTGAAGTTTCTCTCCCGCGGCTTCTATCGTTTGCCGCGACCAACTGGTGGCCCGTCCGGACAGGGCATGAACTTCCCTAAAGACACAAATCCTATAATATAAAATCATTAAATAAAAATAATAAAAGAAAAAGCAAATTTAAATACAAATAAATAATAAAAACAAACAAGAAGATAACCAAATGAAAAGACAAATAATAAAGATAAATAAATAAAAGAGATGCCACAGGAATTCATCTTTGTTTACATGCTAATTATAACGACTTACAGGAAATGGAAAATGACAAATGAATGACATTATTTGGCTCAGAGATGGGTCATGGTCAGCTATTAACCCGTTCCTTTTATCTCCCATTTTCGATCACTTCAAATCCATTCTCTACCTCCCCTCCCTTCTCTATCCTGTACCTCTTATTCTCTGAGGCACGAAGGGAGGTGTAATGTTGGTGAGGAACGAGGGAGACTGACGAGCGAGTGGGACAAGCCCTTTTCTTTTTCATCTTTCTAGTCTTTTATCTTTCACTTTTCATTCCTATCTTTTGCTTCTTTGCGAGTCACGGCTCACAGACAGAGTGACGAGGCTAGCCTTCATTCCACTCCGTTCCACCGACGACGGTGAGGAGGAGGGAGGGAGAAATCATCTCTTTATCATCTACTCCGCTCTCCGCTCAGGCTAGGATGGGGCAGACGAAGGCTTGGGAGCGGGGTGGAGAGAGCGGAGGGTGGATCTCTGTCACACACTATTCCTTCATCCAAGATATCACCTATAGATGAGGTACGACCAAAGGGAGGAAGGAATCCCATCATTATCTGTCACTTTACGTTCCTTCTCCTCTCCATCTTCCCTTCGTCTGTTCGTTTCCTTCTCTTATCTAGTTCTTGGAAACGACGAAGGGTGAAGATGGGAGAGAACATGACCCCGATCTTCTCTATGTTGGAGCGGCTATTGGTCATTACTTGTCCTTCCTGTCTTTTCTATCTCTCATGCCATCTTGGATTACACGGTCACAAAGAGAAGATAGACCGTGGAAAAGCATTAGAGAAAAGACAGGGGGAAGCTCCTCTCTGTCACTTCCCTCTTCATCCTCTGTTCACCCGCTGTTCCAAGTGATGACTGCAGCGGAGAGAACAGGTGTAAGAGGTATGTCATGGAGGCGAACATAAGGTGAGCTGACCCATTCATTTGTCTCTTGATTGCCTCTTTCACCTGTCATTCTTCTCTCATTGCCTCTGTTCCTTCTCGCTCCTTTCATTCGCTGTCGAGCGGAGGCAATGGAATGACAGGTTCTCTCTTCCCTCTCTTTCGCTTCTTTGTGACTCGCGAACCGAGCGGAGGCAAGGTGAAGGGAGAGAAAGAAGCGGCCATCCCTTCATGCCTCACAGAGAAGACTGAGAGGCGGGATGGATTCTAGATGCTGGAATATGGCTGACAGCAGATAGGAGACAGGGAGCGGTGAGTGAGTCTGTGAGCCATTCCTTTCCTCTCGCCTCCGCTCCATTGTGTCTTTCCTGTCTCTTCTTTTCGTCCTCTGTCCCTACAACTCTTTCTCCCATCCCCACGGCCTCGCTGTCAAGGATGTAGCTAAGAGAAGACAGGCCGTGTATAGGATGGTATAGAGAAGAGATAATAGATGAGCTGAGGAATGAACATGAGGAAGCGAGAGACACCTCTATCCCTTTCATTCTATCCTTTCATCTCACACTTCGTTCCTCGTCTTTCCATGTCATGTAATTCCTGTAGACGAAAGACGAGAATAAGAACGAAGAAGAAAGAGATATAACTCTCGGTCCTTCACCTCGCTATCTTCTCTGGGCTCTCTCTTCCATCTCTTCTACATCTTAGAATTTGGAAAAGAAAGAGAAAAGTAAGAAGGATGGAAGAGCCCAGAGGCGAGGAGTGTAAGGACGAGAGAAGATAGAATGGGGAAAGGGTGACCGCTCCCTCCGGTCCCTTCCCTTTCTTTCATTCCTTAATTCTCGGGGCTTGCCCACCACTGTAATTCTCCTTCCCGAACGTAGAAAGTGAGGAAGGATGAGAGAATTATAGAGATGACAGACAGGTGTGGCAAGCCATGACCAAGGGATGTACCCTCCCGCCTTCGTTGGTAAGAGGTAGAGCCTCAAGAACAGAGAATAGACAGTGAAAAGAGAAGGCGGGAGAGTCTATTTCCTTCATATCATCTCATCTGTATCTTCCCCTCGTCCTTCTCTTCTCTGTAACTTATCTCTCTACCATGGAAGGACGAGTGAAGGGGAAGATAAAAGAGATGACATGATGAATAGAAAGGTAGGCCATCTTCATGCTTCCTTCATAATCCGAAAGAAGAGAGGAAAGATAAGGCATTTGGATCCAACAGAATATGGCCTACCTCAGATGCCTTCCCGCTCCATTCGTTCCTGTGTCTCTCATTCCACTCTCTTCTCTATACCATTCCTTCTACTCCTGGCCTATATCCTGATCCAATATTAAAGAGAAATAGATAGGCCAGGATGAGCCATTATATATCTTCCTTTCTCTTCATCAAGATTCTAATGCTAGGCGAGCGATGAAAGAATGGAGGGAATATGAAAGGGATGTGGAAACCCTTAGAATTAGCTCGCCAAGAAAGCCATTCAAGATCTTAAGAAGTGAAAGGGTGTGAGGAACCAAGAGGTGACGAAGGAATGGATTTCACTTTCATCTTAATGTAATTCCCTTTTTCTTTTCCTTTATTATTACTATTTAATGTTGGAAGAGCTCTGACAAAGACAACTAGAAAGCGATGAAAGAGATGTCAACAGGAAACCGAGCTCTTCCTCCAATCAATCTTTTCTCCTTCCCTTATCTTCCTTTCCTGGCTCGTTAATCCTTATTACCTACAACATACCCACGAGCCATCCAAGATAAGGGAAGTTACGAAAGGAATGAGGTGATAGACGAAGGGAAAGAACCGAATGAAGGGAGATCAAGATCCTTTTTACCTTTCATTTCCCTCTTCCTTTCGGTATCTTTTCTATCTATGATTCCTTATCCAACTATTAATCACCGAAAGGAAAGGGAAGTTACACCATATGATATCTCCCTCTGTCCTGTCCTCTCTTTTCTATCTATTTCTACATCTCATTCATCATCCAAGATACACTGTAGAGAGGACAGGGAGGGATAACGTAAGATATAGAATGCATGCTCTTCCTTCGTTCCCATCCGTTCCTTTCGTGCCTCAGTCTCTAGAACGAAGAAGAAAGAAGAGCATGATGTGAAAGGGAGGACATACCTTCGTCCAACCGCTACACGGCCTCCAATGCAGTTAGGTGTTAACCCTTTATTTTGGTCTCTTAATTCCTCACATTCTAATTCCCATGATTACCAACTAGAAAGGGAGGTACGAAGGGAAGAATGAGCGAGTTAACCGACATGCCTTATAATTCCCTTTATTCATCTCTTTCCTCTATTTGGTTTCTGGGATTATTGGAGGTAAGAAGAGTTCCATAAAAGCAAAGAAGAGAGAAATAACGAGATGTCAGGACTAATTCATTTGTGTCTTTTCTTTTTACCTTCTTTCTTTCTTGTTTACTTCCAATGCCAGTTCTTGTTTGGATGAAATGATTCCTTTTGCTTTGTTAATTCGCTCTTTCTTTTATCTTAGATTTAATGTTCAAAATTATGTCGTAAAAACTCAAGATGAAAGCAAAATATAGAAATTCTATTATTAATTATCTCTCCCTTTTTCATCTGTTATCACTCACTTCTTGGACTAGTCCGTACGTGGTAAAGGATTAGGAAATAGAATGGAAAGAGAGTGACAGAAGGAACGAGGTAAAGGGGAAGTACAATGGAGGCGAGAAGCCGAGGCAAGTAATGAATGGGACACTTCGTTCTCGTTAATAATCTGTTTACTTCTTTGCTTTTACTTTTGGTTTCTGAATTTAGTTTTTATTGTCAAAATGATCCAAGATAGTGAGATGAGAGGAACATAATGTAACTTAGAAATGAAAAGAGGTGACAGCATAAGATAAAACCAACCATCACTATCCACTCTTTCTATTCCCTTCATAACTTCTGGATCATGTTGGTTCCTCCACCTGTCGGTTAACTCCTTCCTCTAAACCTTCCTCTCCAACTCCAGGCAATGAGGGAATAACGTATGGAAAAGAAAGGCATGACAGTAAGGCCTGGAGTTCGCAAAGAAGCTGTTCCCATCTCTCTCCCTTGACTCCGTCTGGTCTCTCGATGCTTGAATGGTAATGAGATAGCGAATGGAGAGAGCGGGTGGTAAGGAAAGGTCCTGTGACCCAATATCCACATCTTCTTTCCTTTTCCTGTCATTGTGTCACCAAATTCATTCATCCATGACATGTAGGAGTTAGTGAGGAAAGAGGAGTGTAATGGTGACACAAAGGAAAAGGCTGGAATGAATATTATTGGTTACATGGCATGCATGGAATGACCAACGAACATAAGGTGAGGAGGGAAATGGAATGAGAGAGATAGCATTCACCCACCAGCTGAGATAGGGTGGGGTAGGGATGGACAGGTGGGTTCTAAGGTTAGATCTCTTTCATCTTGGGATTTATGGTTTCCTGTATCTTCACTCACTGTTACACCTGTCCTAGCATTATCCATCTTTGAAGAGCAATAAATAATAATAAAATAGAAAAGCTTAGAAGAAATGGCTTTCCCAAGATGTAGAATTACAGGTAAAAAGAGGAGGATAAAAACCCACAAATAGAATGACAAGAAAGTGAGTCCTGTTTCCTCATCCATTCGTTTCCCTCAGTCTTCGTTCAACCACATTATTACACCTCCAAAATATAAAATAAACAACAAAAGAAAAGAAAAAAGACAATAAGAAAGCAATCTCTCCCACTCTTTCCCGGCTTTACCGGTCAGTCGTTAACTCCCTCAACTCACCAAAGAAGCAAGGAAGAAGGAAATAAACGATGAGAAAGGAACTTATCTCTTCCCTACATGCCATGTCTTAGTCTTGGCTATCACCTCATCATTTCGGTTAAACAAGTTCTCGTTGATACCTTAGGGTCTATTCCTTACACTTCTTTTCAGCTATTTATTATTCTAGAATTACATTAGAAATTAAGATGAAAGAAACCTAGGGAAAGAAAGGGATGATTAATAGTAAGGAAAGGACCATAGGAAGATAAGAGATAGAAGATACAAAATGATCCCATTCTTTCCCATTGTCGCCCACCGGCGGAGGTGAACAGACACTGACCAGGAAGTGACCAAGAAGTCAAGGACCATCCCAAAATGAATCCAGATAAAGCATTTTATAGTTATTTTCATATTGTATCTTATCTTTGTCATTCATTTCTTTCTTTTATTGTGTCTTGAGTTATCTTCCTACATCCTAGTCCAAGAGAAGGTAGATAAGGACAGGTAAACAGGATGTAGGAAGGAGATGTGAAAGGGTATTATCTCTTAGTCTCTTCTCACACTCTAGGACCCTTTCACAGCGGTCTATCTTTCATTAACATCCTAACATTGTAATTCCAGAAAATAAAAGATTAGGAAAAGGAATTATAAAGTAGAATTAAGAGATGAATCCCATGTCATAACAACGTGAATTGGAAGGTAAAGGAAAAGGAATTAACAAAGCAAAGAAGAAGTAATGAAAGGATGAGAACAAAGGAAAATAAATATTAAATCCTAACATGAGATAGACAAGTCTCTTTTCGTTATCATTCATTGCAGTTCTTCCAGATTCTTGTACTTGCTTTCTTGTCGTAATAATCCCATCTTCATTTGTCAGTTAACTTCTAATGTGATAGCCACCGGGTTAAACGGTGAGGGATAGGATTTCTTAAGCTCTTTTTCTCTTACATTTCACTCCCTAAGAATTCCTACATTTGGGAGCTAATCCTCAAGGCATTTATCACTCACGAATGCAGGGAATATGAAAGAGAAAACAGATGACCATAAATGCCTTGAGGAAGCGAATAAACAAGAATTAAGATAAAAGAATTATGACAAATACAATAAAAACAAACAATAAAAGATAAAGCAAAATGAAGTAAAAGGAATTAGAAGAAAGAAATATACAAATTCTATTATTAATTATTACGACTTTTGGAATCTCCTTCACTCCACCAAACAAACCCAATCATTTATTCCTGATCTTATGGTGTAGCAATGACAGAGAGATGTTGAAATCCTTGAATTACAGACCATCTTATCTCAGCTTTCACCATCACTTCCCTGTTAACTCACTGTGTCGGAAGTAATGGAGTGTACATCCTAACACCAATAAACGAAAGGAAATAATATAGGAAAGTAATAAAGAAAAAGGGTTATAAGATGAGATAGGAAAGTGAGTTGATAGTAAGGTCTGGTATTTTGGATCGGTTTCCAATCCTTCTTTCTTTATCTTTTATTTCGTTTACAATCTTAATCTCTAACACCATCAAATAAACTCAATTAAAGAGAAAAGAAAAGAGACAATAATAAGATGAAAAGATGTCCCTCAAATCCCGGCCAGTGGACGGTCCGTCTATAGAATGCTCTTCTTTCTCTATCTATTCCTCTTCTTTTCGTTATCTTTCTTCTCATTCCATCACCATTTTACCCTTCCTTGCCCTCGGGCTTCGTCGTAATAGCAAAAGTCAAGAATAAAGGAAAATATTAAAGTGTAAAAGGATTCTAATGACTGCCAGGAAAGCCAACTCTTGGATGTTGAGATTGAAGATAGAATCCTGTTCCTTTTGGTCGTTTCTTTTCACCTTCAATCACCACCGGTGAGATGAGGTGGTGGGATGTAGAAAAGGTGAAAGAGATAATTGACAGGAAATAGAATGCTCTTCCTTCGCTTCTCTCGGAATCTCCAGATGAGGACGAGATAAGGCTTACCAACTCACCATATCTCCAATCCATCTTTTCAGCTATTTACGTCCCTTTTATCTCTGTGGGTTATTATTGTGTTTGAGGACCTATATCTCCGGCGTCTTCTATCGTTTATCTCAGCGCCGGATTGACCGGTAGAGAAAGGGCATGAACTTCCCTGAAACGAACTGGTATTTCTTATCACCCTTCCCAGTCGGGCTTCTCTTTCCATTTCCTTATTAATTATTACGACCCGACGTGAAGGGAATGGAATAGCCAAGCCTTACCTATCTTTACCTCTTATCCTCTTCTTTGAGTCACCCGACAGCTGAGAGGCGGGGCCGTGAGGCTGGGTACATCATCTTCTTTCCTCCCTTTTCCTTTCGTAACTTCCGGAACAGCCGGTGGGCGACATTCCGGATGAACTCACGGTGAAGATAGGGAGGAAAGAGCTCGTGTTTTCTTCATTCCTACACCGTCCCTCACTTATCCACTTCTTGGACGTGAATGACGGAGGAGATGAACGGAGAGAATGGGATCCTATCTCTTCCTTCCTTCTTTTTCCTTCTCTTAATTCCTCTCGCTTCAGGTCCCTTCCGGTGAAGCAAAGGAGAGGAATGAAGGAAAAAGGAACGGAATGTAACCGAATGGAGAAGAGGTGGAATGGAGTGGGCTTTCTTCTTTCATTTTCCCTTATCCCTCCTCCATTCTGAGCCCCGACCGGCTAGGGAGAACGGAGGGGGAGGGAACCGACCAGACTCTCCATTCCATTCCTCACACCTCACCGCCGGTGGGCGAAGTGAGGGGAAAGTGAGGGATGGATACGAAGAGAAAAGAGATGACAGTGAAAGCCAACGAGCGAAGGTGAGTGCCAGCTTTCCCATTCATCTCGTTCCTTCGCCTTCCTCAGTCTCTCTTCTCTCCGTGTCTTCTCATTCCTTACAAATCTATTATTGGAGAAGACACGGCCATTCGTTCATTCGGTTTCCCACGTCCTAGCGACTGAAGGGAGCGGGTGAAGAGACGTGGAGATGGAAACCGAAATGAAAAGGAATGGTGGGAAGGGTTAGATGGTGAGCGGGAATGAAGGGCAGGCCAAGGGCCGGGATACCGCTCTCCATCATATCACCCTTCCCCATCTCTTTTCTCTTTCCTGTGTCCATGCTGTCCCAAATGCAGGATATAGAAAGGACAGCAAATGATAGGACACAGATAGGAAAGAGAAGAGATAGAGTGAGAGAAGCGAACGGGAGTGAACGGTTAGACCAAGAGCTGGGACAAAGGGAACAGCTCCATCCGTTCACATCCCTCTCTTCTCTCCCTTCGTTCGTATTCCTTCCATCTCCCACCGGTCGCTGTCAGAGGACAAGACCAAGAGGTGGATGATGGTGAGGTGTGAGACAGTGAAGAGAAAGGGTGGGAAGAGAATGACTTTAGGAACCCACCCAATCTTTCCTCACACCTCATTCATCTCTTTCTTCATTCCTTCTTTCTTCATCCATTCCTTTCCATTCTCCGTGCCAATGAGAGATAGAAGAGACTGCACGGAACGGGATGGCACGTAGAGAATGATGGATGAAGAGAAAGGAATGGCCCTTGGCTCTCGCATGCATTCCTCTTCCCTTCACACTCTGTGCTCAGCCTTCTCTGGAATGCATTTGGAGCCTGCGGGAGATGAATGAAGTTGTAGACGAAAGAAGCGAACGAAGGCTGGCCCCTCCCACCTATCCACTTCCAAGCCTATCAATCATCAACAGTGGATAGGGAAGGGGCCATCTCTTTCTCTTTCCTTCACTCTCCCGCATCTCGCCTCCCTCGCTGCTCCGCGGGAAGAGGTAAGAGGCAAGAGATGAAGGGAACAGATAGGGACGGGAGGCCATTGGCAGATAAAGGGATTCTGATGAAGCCAATAGATAGACCTCCCGTGCCTTCGTCCTTTCCCTGCTGCATTTGGGAGAAGATGGTAAAGAGAAAGAAAGAGAAAGAGGCTAACTCCCAATGCAGGGAAAGGGAAGAATGAGGAAGTAGATGATAGGATGAGATGATGGACCTGTCATCTCTTGTTCTTTTCTTTGTCTTTCACTTTGGACAGGTCCTTACCATCATCTCTCATCCCTTATCCTCTTCCTCACCGTCTAACCACCTTATCTCCTCCCACCCGATCCAAGAGAGTGAGAGGAGATGGTGAGACGGTAAGAGGAAGATATGATAGCGTTCCTTCCCATCGTTAGTCAGTCCTTCCTATCTCTTGGTCAGTCTCTTCTCTTTACCTTCCTGTTCACCCTCCATTAAGCCATGTAATTACTTACAGAGGAAAGAGGGTGAACAGGCCATCTCTTCCATCCCTTCGCACCCAATGTAATATCTTAGGGAAATAGAAGGGTGCGAGGGATTAAGAGATGCCGTTCCCTTCACTCACTTCTAACCCTCACTATCTACTCTCCAGAAAAGACTGGAAGGATAAGGGAGAGATATTAGATAGTGAGGTTAGGCCAGGCATGCCATTCTACTCTTTCATTTCCTCTTTGCCTTTGTCCACAGCTTCCAGGATATAGAATGGAGCTGTGAGGCAATGAGGTGACAATGAAAGATAGAATGGGAGGGGGTGCGGAGGAACGGCGGTGAGAGAGTGAAGCGAGCGGGAGAGAGGAAGAAGTCAATTAACGCCAGGCTGTTACCAAAGGCTTGACTTCTTAATCCAAGTTCTCAGGGTCTTGTGTCCCAAGCTTACAGACGCTTCCAAGCGGTGGGGATGGGACACACATGACCCGGCTCCACGGCTTTCCCATTCATTCTCTTGGACCCTCTCCACCGTCGATGATCCAGATGAATGAAAAGAAGTGGAAAGAGAATGGGAAGAGACGGCCAGTCCTCCTCATCCCTTCGCTGCCCTTGGAATTTCCGGAAGGTTAGACAGGTGGTTAGTGTCCCAAAGAGATAGACCATGAGGTAGAAACTGCCGGTGGACGCTATTAACCCAGCTCACGGATCGCTTCTAAGGGTTAACTCTCCTTCCCATGGAATCTTCTCCAATATAATTCACGAGAGATAGGGAACAGACGGAGTGAGGTAAGGCTTGGAAGTTAACGGCTAGTTCTTTCCCACGTTCACCCTTGATTCACGAGTTAACGAGAAGAGAGGAAGAACAGAGAGTGAGGGATGGCATGTCAGTGATCCCAGATAGAGAAGTTAAAGAGGCAGGAAAGAGATATAAGATGCTGTTAGGACATGATTCTCGCACCCAACTCTCAGGGCTTGTCCCGCCCCTTTCTGTAATAGCCATTCATTTTTAATTATTAATCTGTCATTTCTTTTATCTTTTTATTAGTGTTTTTATTAATAGAATTTGTATCTTTCATTTCCTTTATTATTACCCAGCTGGGAAGGGTTAAACCAGCTCGTGTCCGGTATGTTCATCACCGTTCCCTTCCATGCACTGGAGACTGGGATAAAGGCTAGCACTAGAGGAAGAGAACCTTCCTCCTTGCCTTCCCTGTCGGGCATTAATGATAGGAAGGGAACGTGTCTATAGAATGCAGTTAACTCTGTATCTTAGTCTCTCACCTATTAATTCTTCCTTCCTTACCATTCAAGTTCCCAAGGAATTACGACGTGGAGGAGTAAGGAAGAAGGGACTTGTATTTCCTGTTGGTCATGTCCTTATCTTGTCCCGGTCGCTTTCCTTTCCCATGTTCTATTGTAAATCCGCTAACTTCAGAATCCATCTATTCCTTACCTAACATTATGACAGCGGATTTACGAGGAAATCATAGATTAAGAGAAGGAAAGAAACAGTGAGGGAAGGTCTATTTCTACCGTCATCTCACTACCATCGACGGTTGACCTGCCCATCATTTCATCTTTACTTCTTTCTTTTTCATATTAATATCTTATTTATCTTTGGGGCTTCTTTCGTACCCAACATTATTAACGAGAAATAGACTATAGAGAAGCCCCAAATGTAGGATCTTTTCCTCTTCTTACCATCCTGTCCGCTGCCAAGCCAAGAATTGAGGCTTCTGGGCAGCTCATGGACATCTTTCTCCTCTCTTCGTTCGTAAGTTGTATCTCATGGTCTATTTCTTAATATTGCATCTCTTTCCTTTTGCTTTACCACCCGCTCTTCCTTCGGAACCGACATAATGGCGGGTGAAAAGTGAAAGCAAAAGATTGGAAAGAGAGTCACCATTGAAGGTAGGAAGGAACAGTATGTAGACAAGCCTTTTTACTTATCTATCATCTCCCTTTCATCTATTTCTTGTTTATTGTTTGTTTACTATTAATATCTGTTTTATTGTTTATCTGGGTTATTTATTGTTCTTTCTTTATGGTTTTTCTTTTATATCTTTCTTTTACATTATGTTTATTTCTGTTTTATTGTTTATTCTAATCTTTTCTGTAAAAGCGATATCTCTCTCTTTCTTACATTTCTATTTTATATTTATATTTGTCTTTCTTTATCTCTTGTTTTATGGTTATCTGTTTTCCCTTTTTAATTTCAGTTGTTTGTTTATTTGGGATTATATTATATTTGTCTTTCCTCTCTCTCTTTGAGGTGTTAGGATGAGATGGATGGCTTTCCAGATCCTTTTTACCTGTCCCTTCGGTCTCTTTCACTTGGTTAAGGATCTGGAGAGAGCGTACGGTGTAACAGAGAGGAGGTAACGACCGATGGTAGGGATGGTGTATGAGTGAGGAAACGAACGGATGGAATGGTGAAGTAATGCCTTTTTCTCTTTCCCATATCTTCACCATATTATATTTGTCTTTGTTGGGTCTTTATCTCGTCCTTTCTTTATCTCTTTATTTCTGTCGTAAAAGCATTTCACCTATCTATAGATGACTCCGTCCAGGATGGGAAAAGGAATGTGATAGAAGCCAGCCTTCGTACCTAAGCTCTTCCCTAACTGTCATTCCTTGTCCTGTCATTCATTCCTACATGCTATTCTTCCTGGTTCTTTGTGGTTACATCCTAATGTAGTAGGTTGAGAGGAATAGATAGACAGGTGTAAGAGGTAACCAAAAGCCCGTCAGGAGATAGGATGGAATGGTCGTTACTCTCCATGCATTCCTCTATCCAAGAGTTTCCAAGCATTACAATTCTATTATTCATTCTGTACCTTTCATTTCATCTCTATTTATCTTTTATCTTGTGTTTCCTTCATGACTTTACCGTTCACACATCACCTCTAACACCAATTACAGACCGTAGACTCCGTGAGCTCACAGTTGGAGAGGGAACTAAAGGGAAAGATATGACCTGAGGAAGAGATAGCATCCTTTTCTATTCTTATAACTCCCTTTCTCTTTCATGTTGTTATCCTCATCTGTTGGTCTTCTTTTATTTGGTTTTATTATTAGTGTTAGGAAGAGAAGAGGTACATCAGAATGAAGGTAATGACTCATAGAGAATTCTTGGTTTGTAGGCATTATGATTATGAATGAAAAGAAGAGCATAATGTGAACGGGAACGCCCGACGGCGAGGAGGAAGTGGGGAATGATCATCTTTTTACCCATCAATCTTACTCCATTCTTCACGGGTTAATCCTTCCCCAATATACCCACTGTCTATAACCACGAGAAGCGAGTGGCACCAGAAATGAAAAGGTGCAATGAAAGACTGAGGTGAATGATAGCCCGGAAAGGTAGGGAGGGCGAGGAGTTAAGATGCATTCTCTCTCATCTGTCTGTCATCACTTTCTTCTTCCTTACAATTCACGCATTTGCAAAGGATAAAGATATGGAGATTATAACGACAAAGAAGCGATTCAAGATTAGGAAATAATATGACATCTTCATTCTACCTCCATCCAACCTTTTCTCTCTCTGTACCCCTCACTCCCTCAACTCGCGAGCTCCGAGAGAAAAGAGGAGGTAAAGAGAAGGTGGATTAACCCGTCATTTCATTCCTCTAACCACCACTCCACACGGCCCTTCGTCTGTACCAGCCGTGAGCCTCTCATCTGGAGCGGAGTGGAACCTAAAGTGAAAGGAAGCGAGATAAGGTAAGGTATAACCGTTCTTTCGGTCTCCTCACTCACTCATCCACAAGGTGAAGATAGATGGTTTTATCCTTGCCTTTCTCTTCTATCTGTTTACGTCTTAGAATTAACAATCAAAGAAGAAGTAATGAAAGGAAAGGCAAGGAATGAAAAGGATTCTGAAGGAAGCATTCACCGGTCTATCTATTGGTCACACATTAAAACCGAGAATAGACCGGTGAGAGGAATAGATATGCTGCCAGCCCTCACCTCATCTCTCTCCTCTTCGTTTCGAGGGCTGGGTTATAATCCGCTCGCTTCATTCCTTTTCAAATTCATTATCTTCTTTCTTTATCAATTATTTGTATTTCTTTTCTTATGTTTATTGGTCTTCTTTTTATTTTATTTGTATTTATTTGTGTTTTGTATGGCATAGCATGCTGGGTGAGTTCATGACCCTACCGCAGAGGTAAAACGATAGAATTTGTTGGAGCCCTACGTCCTGTCCTAGAGATTAACCAATAGTAAATAGCTGATATTATGTAGAAAGTGAAATCTCTTGGCTTACAGCTGTCCATTGGCTGACCCTTTATCTCACCAGCATTCACTCTCTTCTATTGGTGAAGTCTTGGCTAGTCCACAGGAAGACACGAAGGGTCAGGGACAGCTACAATGTGAAGGAGAGATAGTGGGATAAGATATGACAGGTAATTGAGAGCTGAGGTTAACAGACATTATATTGGGTCTTTATCTCTTTATCACCTTATCTTTGTTCCACAGGTTAGTCTTGTCTATCTCTTTTCTCTATATCTTCATCTCTGGATTCGGGAGTTTGTGAGTTAGAAGTTAATTCGCTTTTATCTAGTTATTTGTTTATCTTTTCTTTCATGTTGGTTATCTTTCTATCACTTTTACTTTAGATTTCTTGGTTTTCAAGTATTGTTTTTATTATTGATTGACATTCCTTTGTTCTTCATGGTCTATTTTCTATTGGTAATCATTAATATCTTTTGGTTCGTCTATAACTTGCTTTCTTAATATCTATTTCTCTTTTATTATTAATGTTCTTTTTATTTTATGGAATTAGTGACTGCTAACCCTGGCCTCGCGGCTTAGCATCTTGATTCGCTTGTTGGCAGGCTTTCATTATCATCCTCTTCTTCATTGTGGGACATGTATCTGTGATTGAAGGGACAAAATGTCATCCAAAAAGCTGCCAACAAAGCCAAAGGCCAGGGCAAGCATAGAGGCGTTCCTTTGGGGAGTGAATTAGTCCTGTCTTTTCTGGAGTCACTTTGGGACAGCAATGAAGGGACAGTAAGAGAAGAACCGCTATTCCATTACCTTCGTTCACCCGATGGAAGAGCGGGGTATATCTTTCCTTGTCAATCCATTTCCAAGATTTAGGAGTTAATGACGAAGGCAGGTAGGAAGATAACTCACCAGGAAGAGACTAACCAAGGGAAGTGAAAGATAAAATAGAGTTGATTCCAGTCCGCTCTCTAACCATGAATGGAGCGGCTTTATCATGCCCTTTTCCTTTCGTAAAAGCATTATGTCACAGATAAAGACATTAGGATTACAAGCCTTTGGGCTACCTTCGTCATTATCTACTTCTTACGACCGAGAACCGGAGGGAGTTAACGGAGAGAAGAATGCCTTGCCTTCCTCACCCAACAAAGGAAAAGACAGGAAAAGATGAGGAAGGAGGAAGAGATCCATCATTAACACACACTTGCCTCTCGCATTCACGGTTAGAACCGACATGAGGTTGAAGGAATAGAGAGGCAAGGCAAGGGAAGGATAATGATGGAACTCTAGGACCTTGACCTCTGTCCTCACTCCCTTCGTCTGTCGTAGGTCCTTTTCCTTCGTTCTTCCATGGCATCGTTTCCTCCGCCATTTCACCCGTTCACGGCCTTCCCCAGATGCTGTTTGGTGGTTAGGTTATAGAGATAGCCTGTCAATGGGAAGGCAAGGGTGAACGGTTAGTGTCTTTCTCTCTTCCCTTCGCTTCTTTTCTATATGTTGTTGGCATTAAGATTACATGCCCTAAAGAAGCGAATGAAGGGAAGAGAAAGAAGGACATTCCCATCTCTTGGATCCTGTGTTTCCGAGAATAACGGAAATGAAAGGATTGATCCAAGAGAAGAAAACAGATATTAAAAGCTTTCTATCTCACCCTTCCATCACCATTTCTACATCTTAATTACTCACCAAACAAGAACTCGCAAAGAATAGTGTGAGAAGGAAAGACTAAGATGTAGAAAGGAAGGAGGTGTAAGATAATGGGATATTACTTTAGGAGCTGTAATTGGGAAGTCTTTAGGTGTAATAATGTGATGAAAGAACTAGCTCTAGAAATCCTTTTATTAGCTACCATCGGTTATCTTCAACCTCATCTGTTCCTACTCCGTTCTACGTCGTAAAAGCGAGTTCACGAGATACAGGTAAGGAAGATAAAAGAGACAAGATATGGTTAGTTCCTTTCCCAATATTAATCAGCTATTTATTTCTTGGTTTTAATGTTTGGGTTTCTTTATGTTCTTTCTTTTACTTTTCGTTCATTAATTGTCTCCCATTGGCTCACTCTATAACTCGCCTTTCTGTATCCACTCTTTCTATGTCGTTACAATGTTGGAATTCTTTAGGGAAATAAGGCCTTTTAATTGATTCCTTACCTAATGTCCATCCTCTATTACTTTCCCCTTCCTTTGTCAGGTGTATGCTCTTCTCGTCATTCCATTCCGTCTTTAGGATTAACAAGCATTAGAAGAAGGAAATACACTGGAAATAGAATGACAAGAGAAAAGAGAATAGACACTCCATCACTTCCACTCTCACTCCTTCGTTCGGTCGCTCCCAACATACCCTTCCATCTGTCACCTATCTTCCAGGGTCTTACACACATCCTACATGCGAGAGCTGAGGCACGAGGTAACCACTCATTCATACCTTCACCAAATACTAAATGCTTTAACGACTATCCAAATACAAGAAAGAGATATAAATGAAAAGCTATTATTCTTACCCTCGTCTCCTTCCGTCCCCTCGTCTATCTTGGATGAAATGGTCAAGATGCTGAAGGGAGATCTATTATCTCTCACTCATGTCGTTATCCCTGATCCTCATTCCCTCGATTCAAGAGTGCCCCAAATACAAGAAAGAAGTAAATAATAATAAAAACGAAAGTGAAAGGTGAGAAAGAAATAGAGTGAGATTCCTTCGGTCCCTGACCTCTCTTTCCATCATATAACCTCCACTTTAGGATGTTAGCATTATCCTGTCCTTGAATGCCTCTATCTCCACCCCTTCACCAACCCTCGCTACCCAGCGGGCTATTCCAGAGATGAAAAGGATCTAAGATGAACACATGATGAAGAACATGGCCTAGCCAAGACCTGACAAAGGAAGGGATGGAAGAACTAAGATGACAAGCCTTTCTCTCATCCACACTGTTCCCTTCCATGGCATACCGTTTACCTTCCCTATCTTATTACCTTCAAGAATTACTGTTAGGACTGACATGATAGCGACCAACGTGAGCTGACTCTAGGCCTTACCTCGTCCCTTCGTGTACTCGGTGGTCACCCATTGGTCAAGAGCTTCCTCAAAGACACGTCCCCGCTCTCCGAGCTGATCCAAGAGAGGAGAGGGCAAGGACTAACTCACTCACCCGCGAGCGGGATGGAAGCTCGTCTTTTCTCTTCTCCATTCTGGATCTTATCTCATTCTCATGTCCCAGCTAATAATCAACATTAAGAAAGGAAAAGGAAAGGAGCTGGGATAAAGGAATGTCCCAGAAGTAACCAAAAGATGTAAAAGGGATGAAAATAAAGGAAAAGAAAGGGACATTCCATCCACAAACCAACTATTTTATGTTGTACCTCACACCGCTAGCCCACAGGCCGGTGATTGGCATGTTAGGAAGAGTGACTTTTCTTTCTCTTCATTCATTACTTCTTCATTCGTTTCTAATATAAAATAGTTAATTCTAAGATGAACACTGACCAGAAGTTAAGAGGTCAGAAAGGGAATTATAATCTTTACAGAAAGGAAACGAATATTAGTGAAGAGAAGAGATTAGTAAAAGGGAAAGAACATGATGTAGAAACGAATAGATGGATTGGTAACGGCGAAAAGCCGGGTCAGCTTCTTTTATTATTTACTTTTACCTTACACCTCATTCATCCATCCTTATCTTTGAGAGCCTATTTCCTCTCTCATCTATTGGTTACAT
>CAUJNA010002429.1:0-34151 GCA_963377175.1 Effrenium voratum | reverse complement strand
CCCCCCATGATGTCGGAAGAAGTGATGATTCAAGTAGGGGTGCAATGATTCAAGAATGGGTGCGATAGAATTTACAAGGCAGCGGGAGGGTTGGCTGGGGTGGCTTCCCCTATGATGTTCGAAGAAGTGCATACATACAGACATACATGAATTACACAGATTACCTAAAATAACGTATTTTGCAGCATTTTCTCGCGAAATTGGACGATATTGGACGCTCGAAAAAGAGATGATTCAAATAGGGGTGCAATTCAATCTCTGCAAGAAATCTAAAAAGTAGCGGGGGGGTTGGGGGGGGCGGCAGCCCCCCCCCCATGATGTTTGAAGAAGTGTTGATTCAAATAGGGGTGCAATTACTCCCCCCATGATGTTCGAAGAAGTGATGACTCAAATAGGGAGGAACTGGTGATGCTGATGATGCGGGAAGCCAAATCCAAGAACCAATGGACGGGTGCAAAAGCCAAAAAGCCCAGAGAGGAACTGTGAAATCAGAGGACGCCAAAAGCCGCATAAACCAGCGAAAAGCCGCAAAAGCCAAAACGAAGAGGAACTGGGAATGCAGAGGATGCGAAAAGCCAAAGCCAAAAAGCCACCAAAAGCCGCATAAACCAACACAAAGCCGAAAAGCCCAGAGCCGAGAAGCCAAAAAGCCAAGAAGCCAAGAAGCCGAAAAGCCAAGAAGCCAAGAAGCCGAAAAGCCAAAAAGCCAAGAAGCCGAAAAGCCAAGAAGCCAAGAAGCCAAGAAGCCAAGAAGCCAAAAGCCAAAAAAAAAAAAACGTAAAATAAATACCCCTCCGTTTCAAAGTGTTCGAGGCGTTCCCGAAAAAAAGATCATGCCAGGAATGGCCATCGTTAGTTCATTGGTTGCCGGCAGTTGGTTGGTTTGGTCATCCCCTGCCCAAGGGAAATTGCGCCATCTACTCTCACGCCCGTTGCAACCTCAATCGCAATGACAATGGCCAAGGTTGCCCAACCAAAAACCATCAAAACCCTCGAGTTTTTATTAGTTTTTGAAACCATGGACCAATATTGCTGCCCCTGCCAGTGAAATGAGGGGAATGAGATCCGATTTCTGCCTCCTGGCACTTCCGCTGCAAGCCTTCCACCGCCTTCTGCCAGCGCCTGTCGGTTTGGGTCCCAAGAGAGAATTTCAGTAGGGCCGGGAGACTTGAAAGCCGGATCAGGAGGGAATCATTGTAGTGCAGTTCAATGGAGGTTGTGCACAACGACTCCACAAATTTCAGCAATCGAATCAAGCCATGGACATTGATCTTTGATGGGATGGCTAAATATCACGATATGTGCCAATCAATTAGCGAATGCCTGGAAGGCCTCTCTGAAATCCTCAGCTCCTTCCTAGTTTGCCATGGTCATCATTTTTGCTAGGTGAGGCTCAAAACTTGCATGTCACTTGGAACGGCCCATTTCATCCCCGGCGCAAGCAACCGGCCCTGAAATCAAGCAGTCCGAGGTATGGGCAATACGGCGACGGGCTGGAGTTCAGAGTGTAGCGCTGTCGCAGCGCCCACTATAACACCCACCTCCTCACGGAACCCCTTCACCAGACGCGCCTTTTGAGCTCCTGCTTCTCCTGAGGCAAGACCGCAAAAGAGTCTGAGATTCTCGCGCGTTTGTAGCTCTCCCGATATTCCAAAGCGGCTCAACAGGTACTGGTCCCGTCGCCCAAGTTGAATCATTCCACTCTCGCTGCGTTCAACGGGAGTTTCCTTGGTGCGAAAGGAACATTCCACACATACCTCCATGTGTCCCACTAGGAGTGAGGCGTGGAGATCAAGAACATGGCAAGCGTGGTAATTGTTGCGGCGCAAGGTACCCTTTTGCACCCTTTCCTCCACAGCCTTTGCGCAACCACCAAATGACTGGGGACATGGCCACCAAATAGCGTCACAAAGGGTGAGAGTCACAGCTAAAAACCAAAGGGTGGATCACACCAATCGCTGTAAAAGAAAATGCCAAAATGGTGAACAACACACCAAAGAAAAACCTGCGAAGGGCCCCCCCACGAGTTTTCACTTGACCGAACCCTGCCAAGCACTCCCTGCCTCGATAATGCCGGCTGACCTGCGCCGCACGGTTGGCATCAAAGAAACCCGTTGGGTGTTGTCGTAAAAGGGGAAAGACCCCGATGAACGGCGAGTTGACCTCTTGTTAGAACAACCCCAATTTGTGGACGCGCCCCCGGCTTCAAGATCCCGGACCTGCGCTGTATTGCTGCAGCAAACCGAGTAGTCATTCTTCATGTGTGCAACCATTTGCCTGTAAGGGTACGTGGATCCTGGCCAGTGCGTCCGCATTGAGTGTGTGAAATGTGAGGAAACAGCATTGGGCACCGAGCGGATGAATTATCCCCTTTCGCAGAACGTGCACGTCTGCTTGGCTGCTTGGTTGTTTTGTGAAAGCACTTTATTGCAGCCCTCGCAAGCGCTGTACTGGGAAGTGATGGAATTCAGTAGTTTCTCTGAACTCTCTCAGCACATGACTTGCTTTGGCGACTTTGCTGCAACATAAAACACTTTGAGACTATTATTCACCGGACAGTACCAGAAAATCGCTACTTTAAAAGTATACTCCCACCAGATCAACCATGTGGGGAATTGTCCAGAAGGACAATCTCAGCAGGTAGTGGTGCTTGTGAATAGTTCTGCATAGATGGAGGCAAAGCGGTGCCATTCCATCATTGCGAGGCACCTGGCGCCGTCGATTTTGAAGGACTCCAAATTACGGGCACCATGTCGATTGCCTGGACTTCGTCGAAGGCTCCACTCAAAGACCTTGGAATCGATGTAGTAGTTGGTGGTGCTGCCTTGAAGGTTCGCCACAGCAAGGCTGTGCCTCAGGGCACTTCCTTGTGGCAAACCTTCAAGACCTCCTGCAGTTGCGAAATGCTTGAACTTCTGAGCACCTGAGATGATAATTTGGATCTTGAAATTCGACCCAGCCCAAGTAGCTCCTTCTCTGTACCTGGCCAAGGCAAGAAAGTGAGTTCCCTGGACTTCGAAGTACTCCCAATGGCTGGCTCTCGCTGACGCTCTCAATCTCTCATAATTTAGATCTTCTGGCTGGAAGCGAGACATTTTGAAATTGCCAAGTACTGCGTGGTGCCCATGATGAAGAGCTCCATGCTGTGGGCCGACTCGGTAGGGATCAAATGCAGGTCCGTTCCACTTGAAGATCTTGGAGTTGATAACGCTCAGTCCATCTTGATGATTGGCAAGGGCAAGGAGATGTTCGCCTTGCGGAGTCTGAGCGTACTCCGCGTCCATAGGTACTGAAAGTCCGCAAAGGTAGCTCCATTCCACTTCAAGATCTTGGACTGAGTAGCCTGAGGTGCCGCCAGGTTATTGATCTGTCGACCTGTTGCTCCCTCGGTATCAATGGTTTGCTCTTCCACCCTTTGATCTAGAGCTGCTGTTCTACTTGAAGACCTTGGAGCTGGCAATGTAGCTGACAGGCTGAAAGGGCTGCCAGAAGGCACATTTGTAACGAGGCACTGGTCTCCGATCTCAACGAACTCCAAGCCCGACACGTGCCTGTATTTGAAAGGGTCTGCACTTCTCCGCGCACTTGGCCGCGAACACACTGGAGCAGGCCTAGGACAAGATCTACAAGTAGTAAGGCTGTGCTGCCATGCTCAGCGTTTGCTGGCAGCGCAGGTAAAAAGCCCCGCCTCCGTTGAGGCCCCGACCCTTGCGCAATTATAAACTTGAGCCAATGAACTCTCTCAGCAAATGACCGCAATCACCCAGGCAAGTCAAGCTTCTGAGCTCGTGAGATGAAACTCTGTCACGCAACACATTACAAGTTCCACTTGGATTACCCCACCAAAAGCACACTCACCCCAACAAAAGGAACCACCACTTCAAATTGCAAAGTTGCCCCACAACTTTCTGAAACCATGAAACGGGTTCTATGTAGGGAACCCTAGAGATGCAAGCGCCCTAACCGATAACGGCACACGGGGCGTCAAACCTTCTCCCAGGGTTCCGGGCTGGCAGGCGCTGATGCCCCGCCGCACCGCCGTGACGCAGGTCTCTGCCAGCTCCTGTGAATCTAACTTGGACGGTGGGTTATGACTAATGCAAGTGGACAGAGTGGACGGGGCATCCTACTTGGTGCTTGCAATTGTTTGTTTCAAGGGATACTTGGATCGTCCCACGGCTATGGTCATTGCACGTGTGACAGTGCTTGGCTGACTATTGGGTACAGCCTCACGTAGGAAGCACTCAATTGGCTGAGATCCGCGAGCCCGGATTGAAACGCCGCACGGCCATGGCAGAGCGGCAAACACACAGAGCGTCAGAATATGTCAAGCGAAATAGTTGCAGGGCCAACAGAAGAACCATGGACAGGTAGATAAACCCCAAATCTGATTTTGAGTGGCTTCGGGTTCAAACATGAAGAAACACATTCATGTTGAATCTTGGGCTTAGTAGGGCTTAGCAGGGCGTAGTAGGCTCAATCATATTTGTGCTTCGAGTGTTAGCAAGACTCGGCAACTCTCAGTAAGACATGGATGGCCAGCACTCAAAATTGATCGTGAGTGCTACTGAGTCTTGCTGAGTAGTTGGAACTCTAATGATTCCTATGTGTACTGTGATTTGTACTGTGATTTGCTCAGCGGTCATTTGTGCTAGCTGCGCCGCACACCGAACACCTGTGAATTGAACATCAGCGGATGTCGACTAGTAGCACTCAGAAGCACTCAGCAGCAATCAGCAAGTGCTCATTAGCATTCAGTAAGCACTCAGTAGCTGTCAAAAGGCACTCAGCAGCGTCAACAGGGGCAAAAAAGGCACAAAATCATGTGGGTGCGAAGGGACATCAGACAGAAAGCCAGCCATTTGGGTGTCCGTATTAGGGCTGAATGCTTGTACACACTCGACACTGAAGTTGACATGAGACCTGAGCAGAACTCCTTAACACTCAGTAACACTCAAACAGCACAGTTTTGGAATCCCGACTCAGCAAGCACTCAGTAGCACTCAGTAGCACTCAGTAGCACTCAGTAGCACTCAGTAGCACATAGTAGCACTAAGGACCTCGCAATCACCTCCCAAAAACAAACCACATGGGCGGTCCAAACTCAGCAAGCATTCAGTAGCACACAATAACGCTTCCAGCCCCAGGCAAGCTTGATTTCCAAACCTTTGCTATGCAAAGTTGGAGCGGCGTGCCCCATGCAAAGTCCTTGCTGGGCTCAGTAGTGCTCAGCAACACTCGGTGAGTCTTGCTGAGATTTTGACATCTGGGAGGGAGGGGGGGGTCAACTAACGTATGAATGAAAGTCCGTCGATTTGACAAATAACGTCTCAAGCTGTTTGGATTTCTTCCTTGACTCGCCGAAATGTTGAAGCCAGGCACAAGAATTTGAATGTTGGATTCTCAGACCTTAACCTCCCAATTCTGTAGGAATGCTCACAATGTCATTTCTCTGCTTGGAGACTTAAAGGGACACAACATGGACCGCGGGAAGGTCCAATGGAAAGAGAAGAATCCAACTTGAGGCACGTCCGATCTCCGTGGCGCCTTCTTGGTGTGCGTAGACAAAAGAAATTCCAGGGTCCTGGCCAGCAAAGACTTAGCTGAAATGACGCCGGCACCCAGAATGCCAGCTGTATAAAAGTCACACACGACCTGTTGGCACTCCATGTATCCACCCAAGTGGGACTAAAGTTGTAGCTGCGAGTTTCGGTGAACAGTTGTTTGTATGTTGCGAATATTTTTTCTACTCCCATGGCTTGCAACAGAAACACGTGAGTCAAACACGTGCAGCATGCCTGAACCGAGTGGTCGAGCCAACAGAAGCAATGCGAGAAACGGGTCCTTTCTGTCTGCGCATAAGGCTTGAGGAAGGACACGGCCGCCCTTGCGGCCTAGCACGGAGCAGCTCGAGAAGAAGTCCGTAGACTATAACCTGGCTTGTTCGTAGACAACCGACCAAACAAACTTGGCAAATTCAAACTTTCAAAAAAACCAAAGGCCCTATCCTTTAGATAGGCCCAGCTAGGCAGGCAAAAAGCGACCTTCTTCCGCGAACGAAGCCATGAGCCTACAAATAAAACCAGCACTGGAACAAAATCACGCGCACGTCCACCAACCAAATCAATAGCAGCAAAAGTGCAGGCAGGCCCACTTGCGCAAACCGCAAAAAAGACTTGGCTGTATCTCTGGCTGTTGGACGCATTGGACCCTGAAGTCTGAGGCGCATCCCTGAAGAATGGCAATGGGTTTCGGCCGGAGACCCAAAATGGGGATGCCTTCTATGTGTTTCCCTAGCATCTAAACCCCTCCCCCCCCCCCACAACAAAAGAAACTAATCCCACGTGCTGTGGGGTTGCTGTTTGGCTTCCCTTTTTGAAAGTCCAAACTGGGGATCCTTTCAACCAATTTTCGTCCACAAGGCGCTCCCGTTGCCTGGAAAGCTGCCTCCGGCACCGCCCAGATCTGGAGCGCCTAGCCAAGGATCCCCGCCCTTGAGCGCAGAAGAACCTGCCCTACGCGTCAAGGTCTTTGTTTTCTGGGTTTGGTACCCGTTTCACCATGGCAAAATAGAGAAGCTAAAAGGAAAGAACTATTGTTGGGGTCCTCCCAATTTTCACACATACCCATCAGACAGGACCCCTGGAGGGGGAGGATCTCCATTGAAAGGGTGTTTGTGTAAATCCCCACCATCATGTCCACCAAGGGGTTCTCCATGAAGATTCATACCCAAATCATTGCGGCAAGAGGTCGTTCTCATTCGTGCGGTTCATGTCCCACGACCCGCCGGCTGCGGCAACTCTTCCTTCTGCCCACCTGGTCCAAAGCCTGCAGCACAGGTAAGAACTCCTCCACCAGCGGGCGACCCTGCAGGTCCTGGCGCGGCTATGTGCCGAAGGGAGACCCCTGTAGGCGGTGTCCTTCTGGTCTCCTGTTGAATTAAAACGGCTCCAAAAAGATACCCTCCTGTCCACGTTGCCATGAAACCCACAGAGGCGCGGTCCATTTTAAAGGAACATGCTCCAAACCAGGACTCCTCAGTCCGATTTCATGTTAGTGGACATGTTAGTGGACAGGAGGGGAACCCAAAAATAAGCTATCCTGAAAAAACACTGGGCCTCAGGGGGTGGCTGAGCTACTAGCGTAACGGGTGCTCCAAAAGTACAAGTGCGTGCAAATTCCCTGGTCAAATCGCCTGGTCATCTGTGGAAAGCCCTCCAGAATAAAGGTCCGAGTTCCCTTTGACCATCAGCCAAATCAAGCTCATTGATAGAGCTTACAATTTGTAGATTCTTGGCAAGCCAAAAAACTCCCTAGGTATCATATGCATGTGTGTGTGTGTGTGCGCGTGCCCTTTGCGTGGAACGATGCAAATCTTCACCACTAAAAGCTAACTCCTTGGTCATCACTCACTGGCAGACCACAAGGCTGGCGGACAAAAGGAAGAGGGTGACTTGCTCGCTTGTTTGCTTCTCCGCCTAGCCAAATTGCTGCATGCTGTGTGCATCATACTAGGCCACGTCTGCGTGTTGCCCCCTGTGTTGAACTCCGAGGGCGTTCAGAAACCAAAACCCCAAACCCTGCCCGAAACCTCTTGCTTCTGGGTGGAAGACTGGAAGACCTATTCCCTTGCTAGAGCACAAAGCCAGTGCCCAGTCGCCTCACACAGTGCAGCAAGGTCATGTTGTGCCTGGCAGATTGAGTAAATCCCCGCCAGCCTTCAACGCCTCTCAATTCCATGGGCGGCTGCGGGGCTCTCGATCAAAGCAACTTCAGCCACGAGGATTGCTGCTTTTCGGCCATGCCTGCTGGACTTCCTGGGCCCTCTCAAAACAGAGGGCCGCTTTGGAATACCGGCCGGACTTTGCCGAAAGCAAACTCCTCAGCACCAGCTGGGCTTCTCCCATGGGCTTCCTGTGTGGGAAGGGTAGGAAATTCGTGTAGAAACTCCTAGGGTGAGGCACATCCCGCCTCGGAGTCAGTGCAGCTGCGCCTGATTCGCGTGATTGCGTAAACGCTTTGCACCAGCCCAGCACAGCGTGTGAGCTTTGCGTACAAGTAGTCCCCAATGGGCAAAGGTTGGGGACCTGCGAATACTTCATAATCCCCAAGCAAATCAGCTCCCCTCAGGAACGAGGTAACCGAAACAACCGAAGCGACATCCGTTTCAGAGAGGAAATCTTGGAGCACCTTGCGCACAAAGCAATAATTTGACCAAATAGAAAAGGATCCTCTTTCAGGCCGATCCGGGCAGCCTGGGAAGGTTGAGTGCAACACGCTCACGTGGCTAAAAAGCATATGGGCGCATTACAAACATCTGGACGATTTCAGCTTGCCATTGCACTTCAAGCTGTCACGCACTTCAGCTGCCGCTGGTGCTGCACTTCAAACAAACAAACAAACAAACAAACAAACAAACAAACAAACAAACAAACAAACAAACAAACAAACAAAAAAACAAACAAAAAAACAAACAAACAAGCAAACAAACGTACAAACTAGCAAGCAAGCAAACAAACAGCCAAGCCAAGCCAAGCCAAGCCAAGCCAAGCCAAGCCAAACCAAGCCAAACCAACCAACAACAAAACAAATAAACACAGTCCGCAATCTGAATAAGATTGGCCAGTTTGGCACACTATCAATAAGGTTGGTGTCCCCTTGTTGGTGAGACAAAAAACAAAAAATAAAACTGCAAAAAGAACAACAAGGCGTGGGAGAAAACACAAGGCTCGGGTTTCACCAGGCCCGTAGCCTTTGGAAGCGGGGGCAGTCAGCGGCGTTTTCCGGATTTGTCCTTCAAGCCTGCCGTTGGGTGCTTGCAACCGGTGGACAACGCCTCTCAGCTCAACATTGTGCAACAGTTTAGTGGCAGCTTCGATTCAGGAACCAAAAGAAAACCGCCATTTTGTCGGTAACATCAAAAAAAGACAGATCCAATTGAATGCCTGAAACAAACGACCCCTGGGCAGTCGGCCGCTAACCCAACGCATCTGCCGCCAAATTTCTCCCTGCGTGCCTGGTTCTAGCAGGAGCCGCCCCTTGCGACGTGTCCCAGGGCGGTAACCAATCCAAAGCCTGCCCCGAAAAGATTATGTTCAGGGCAGTGACAAATTAAGAAACACAAATTGGTGGAGAGATGCTTCTCAGCTCTATTCACCTCAAATTATTTGTTAGGAATGATACGCTTGCTTCTCTTTGCCATCTCTTGAAAGCTCGCCTCTCTCTCACCAAGGAAATGGCTCCCAGGCCCCAAAGCTCGTTCCCTGAGAGGCAAAAGAACATGCCAGATCCGGCGTATCCACATGTCGACCAGGGAAACCCACCCACTCCGCTCCGCCTCCCTTCCACAAGAAGTTGATCATCTCCAGGCGAAAGCTTTCGCCTAGCGACCCACATTTGAACAGTCGTCGTGGTTTGGCCTAATGACGGGCAAATCGAATTAGAATGAATTAGATCTCTTTCTTGCTGGTGCTCAGGAAATGACCCAGGGTGATGGGAATGAATGATGAAGGCAACCACAAGGAATGGTTTGGGGCATTCGCTCATTCCCTGCTGAGAACCAGCAAGCTTTGAGAACGTCGGGAAGAAACTGGCGAGTCATGCCACCGTCTTCAAGAAACACATGGCTCTCGCTGCTCTCGCTGCATGTCCATTCTCTCAACGGCTTCGCGCTCGCACGCACACAGAGACACACAAACGAACAAACCAACAAACAAACGAACAAACGAGAGAACGAATAGAACGAACGTCCAGACAGACAGACAGACAGACAGACAGACAGACAAACAAACAAAACAAAAAATCGATCTTAGTTGGCTCTTCCTCTAAACATCTGCAGAGGGTGACATAGACTGGAAAAGGGTGTGTTCAGCTCGCTGTCACTTGACATGTGTTGATTGCGAATCATTTGTCCCTAGAGAGAAAGACGGAGTTTCAGCATGGTCCCCAAAACGCTTTTGTCACCTGCTCTTGGAAGATTCGCAGGGAACAAAGCTCATTCCATGAAGCTCCCCAACCCGCCTACAAAGCCATGGGGACGCACGCCTGTGAACCCCCCGAAGGCCCAGGAATGTGGCTGGGTCCGGTTGGGTTGCTTGCGCTTGGCTCAAAACAAAAATTGTGGGAGGGGGGGGCGCAAGAGATGTTGGCCCAGGTGAAATTGTGCTTTGGGCCGACAAAAGGACTCCCCCTGGGGCCACGCCCCAAGTCCAGGTCACAAGCTGAAGCCAAAAGGCCGCAAGCCATGTCGTCGGTTTCTCCGGTGTGGCGGCTCTGGGGGAACGGCGCTTTGGTCTCCTTTTCAAGGGGTCAGGGTCTGAGGCTGAATCAGGAACGGGGGAGCCCCTTAAACCATGAGTCTCGCAGCCGGAGAGGGCAGCCAGTCCCTTGCTTTAGTCTCACCAGCAGCACCTCCTTGCCAAAGCCAAGCCTGGCCACCCTGTGCCTAGACTGGGGCAAATGGCAGACTTGGAAGCTCCCTTCTTTTCCATTTCATCCTTACAGCCAGTCGTCCAAACAATCTGAGATAGCACGCGCGCGTGCTTCTTGAATTCCATGAGCAAATACATCTGAGTCTGCTCTCAATGTACATCCTGCATCGAATTGTGCAGCTCGAGAAACGGACTTGCTTGCTCAAAGGCTTGGAGACCAACAAGCGCCAGCAAGTCAGAGCTGGGATATTGGCAGAGCCTAGCTTGAGACCTTGGCATGCACCGGTTCCCGGGGTGAATTCAGGGCGAAAGCAGTACAGATTGCTTCAAGGAACCAAGGAATCGTGTCCCTCGTGCTGATTTGTCCCATGGACGATTCGCCGCGCCCGAGTCGCCCGCCAGATAGACCCTCGGCCTCAACCTGGCAGGTCGGTGTCAAACCGTGCGACATCCAAAGGGATTTCCAGGGGAATCCTTGAAGACTGGCAAAAGTGAGGACCTAAAATGCATGATGCATTTAAAGCAAACAAATGTGCAGTTGTGTGGCTGTCGTGCAAAGGTGTCACTCTGGAGGGGGAGGCCAGAACTTGAGATGCCGTGGTGGCACTCCCCACACCTCTTGACACAGGTCGCTTTCACTTCCAACCTTGAATAATAGGAGGCATAACAACTCGCGTCCAACAAATGTGGGTGTGTCTTTTTTGAGGGGGCATTTTGGGGGGGCGCGGGGGTCCTTCTGGGTTTCCTTCCCTCCAAAAACAAGGACAAGCCACCCATGTGTCCTTGCCAGGACCATTCCATGCACCCCTGCCTGGCTCTGCGTCATGGGTTCCCGAAGCGTGGCTCCATCGCCTAAAGCCGATGGCTTGCAGAGCGCTGAAGCTTTCGCGGCTGGCCAAGGGAACGGAACAGAACTGGGGTTGATTCATAGGCTTCATCTAGATGTGTTGTCCATCCACAGTACCAAACCCATCCAAAACGAAAACTAAACAAGACTTTGAGGAAAATTGGGGGGTGGTTCTTGACCCTCCAAAAAGTCCAAACTGTTGGAAACTAAACATTTCCACTCTTGCAAGGTTTATATAAGGCTGTACCAAAGAGCAACCAAGAGATAATCCTGGTACTGGTGCGCTATCGGCGCATGCTCTGTGCCAAAACAAATTGGAACGACCACCTTTCCGGCTGATGTTGCAAAGGAACTCAACATAAAAAGATAGTAATGACACTATATAGATAGCGCGAATGCAATGTCAATCAGTCCAGGTCTGTCCAAGTCACTTCAAGCTAAACAAGATAGATTCAGTATACAGCAAGACAGAGAACGCAGTCCGTATCTCAATGAGCAAAAACCACTTAAAATCGATCCAAGACTTCCTGACAAGCTCAATCTATACTCTATCCTCATAGGTCAAAACCAGCTTGCGAGGCCTTGGCCACTGCAAAGGGCCAGCACAAAATGGTGACCCTTTTTGGACCCATGTTTCACGGCTTCCCATATTTCCTCCTTAAACACTACCCAGGTGGAAGGAAACTCACCTAAATGGGCCCAAAAGGCGACGTTTAAATCCACCAAAGACGGGAAATATCGGGGAGCCGAAAAATCCCAACCCAGTCTTGGACAACCTGACATGCTTCTGCCGAACCCATTTTCATCTTGACATCCCGGGCCTGCTCGTCCGCAGCGGAGATCCAATCGTCACCCTCCGTGCTCAGGCCCTGGCGAAGCTAACATGGCTCAGGATTAGGATGATGAATTATCCCACAATCTAAGGGCTTTCTTACATATCCCCAAGCAACACATATCCAAAAACCAGTCACTGCATAAGGCATGGCTTGAATGCAACAAGGATGTTTAACAGGACAAGCCACATGAATCCCAACAGTTCTACCAGAAACCGACGGCCCACCCAAAACCGATACCCTGGAAATATTGCACGTTTTGAACAACAGCCGACCATCTGCCGTTGCCTGGAGTAGGACTCTATGAAGCATGAGTACGCCATGGATCCCTACGCCTTGCAATTGCCTCAACTCCATTCTAGGCCGGACATAGAACTCCAAACTCCTATGATTAATCGAGCTTTGTTCTTGACTGCATTAAACAAACGCACTTGTTTTCAGGCATGGTGCAATACAAGACACTTGTATTGCCGAAGCCATTTTTGAGTCGGTCAATCACTTGACTAGATATATCAATTTCAGGTAGGGGCCCGGTGGATGTGGGGCCATCCTATCCCGCTCGACTGACCTCGGCACATAAGAACCACAGAGTGATAGGTATCTCAATCCCACTTTCGACGCATTTTACATTTGTACACACCCAACAAAAACAAACCTCGGCCAATCCGTGATCGCACCAAGCAAACCCACACTCCAAAGAGGAAAGCCTTGGGGGCTTGAAAATGGCACATAACTTTGTCACATCCCTGCGAAAATTCAGAATCAGCGCTTGGTTTCCTCCATTTTAGGTCTGGCTGGTCGTGTTCAAAGACAAATAAAATTCCTCCGATGTGACCCTCGCCCGACTTTCGAGGAAGCTTCAACAAGGTGTTGGGCCCAGTCCGCCCAAGTCCGCCAAAAGTCACGGCTGGCTCATGTCCAAGTTGCTCTTTTAGCAGAGGAAAGTTACGCCGCGATAACTTTTGAAAGGCCAGTGCCCCTAGAGGTGGTAAATTACACACAAAATCGCATTCTATGTGGAAACATGTCTACATGGATTGTTGCAACATGCAACTGCTGCAGCTCATTCGAGCCAGTGTAGCTGCAATTATCCTAGCGTCTTCCTTGTCATGCCTTGGGTTGTGTCAAAAGGAACTGAAGCACGTGTCTGCAGGCATCTGGCCCCAACCCCGCAACCCCCCCCCCTCCCCCCCAAAAAAAAGAAAACTGCACAGTTAAAAGCAACTCGAGGAGCACCAACAAAACAAACAAAGCCCTGAAGGAAATGCTTTGGACGTGCCAAATACCTTGTGTCTGGTACAGCCAGCACGCGCCGCAACATCACTACAACCCGGACACGCACCGGCAAGAGCATGAAGAGCATGAAAGTCATGAATGCCATGAAGGCACTGAAGGCCATGAAGAAGTGAGCGAATGCACGGTAGGAAGCGCTTTGTTTTACAGCCGGGGGAATCACACTGGATATGCCCTCAGTGTGTACAAGACTGTACAACAGAAGTGCCACTAAGTGGTCAGCCCAGGATGGTCAGGTGACAAAAGCAAATCTGAGTCAAGGAAATCCAACAAACCATAAACTCGAGTAAAACCAAAAAACAACAAACCCTCGAAGAAAACACAAAAACAAAAACAACAAAAGAAAATAAGACGAATCCCCAAGACAGAAGGTACTGGCAATCCCAAGACATGTCCGCCAGAGCTATGGGTTCTAATTTGTTGTTTTGTTGTTTTTCCTCGAGGCTTCTTGTTTCTTTGGTATTTCTTGAGGTACCCCTGAGACACAGGGTACTGGCAATACCAAAACATGTGCCCCGGAACTGTTCATGTTTGTCCTTTTTGGGCTTTACTTGAGTTTCCCCTCAGATAAAGGGTACTGGCAATACCAAAACAGTTCCTCCAGAACTATGGCATTTTATTGGTTTTGGTTCTCTTCGAGATTCTGGTTTGAGTGTGTGAGCAATGTAGACATTCTCACCTCTCACGACACGGCGTTCTGTAACTTTTCTGCCGCAAGGTGGGCCTCTGCAACCAGCCTTCTTTGGAGCCTCCCTTCGCCATCGGCCCAGCCTTGGCGACAAGGATAAGATCCTCGCTGGGCCTCAAAAGCACCAGCTCCGCGCAGTCCCGACCACGGAGCCGGCCGTTGTAGAGGTACTCCTGCGAGAATCAGAGGCCATTTCTCACTGGGCTGTGCTGCCTGGACTAGCTCCACTTGAGACATCTAATCCGGGGTGCAATTTGGCACTTGCATGGCAGATAAGGATCAACCCCAAGGCATGACTCCCGTTTTTCTACCGAACATAACGATGGTTACAAGTGGGACAGATTGAAAATCATGGTGACGGAAACATCCAAGCAACCCCCTCCCTGGCAACTGGGAGAGTCCTGGTCAATGGCTCATTGCTCTCTTTCTGTTAAGTTGATCCGCTTTTCTTGGTCAAACATCCTGGTCAATCAATGGCTCAGTTTTCTTCTTCTGTTTGTCTTTCTTATTTGTTTCTTCGTTGAGGGCTAGCCGTCACTTCTGGTTGGTCTTGCCTCTATTTCGGCATGCGAACCAATGTTTGCCATGTCGCCAATTTCGAGATTTTGCCCCTCCCTCTCTTGTAAAGAGACTTTTGTTGATGGGACGAAAAAGTATTTGCTTCGGCAGCAGCTGTGAAGCGGCACTTGAAATTTACGTGATCAATGGGAAGAATTGGTTCACGGACTCTGCGAAGCCAGTGCGGTTTCGGTGAGTGCAACGTGAACCTGGATACCCATCGAGTCCTTCGCAGGCTAACACGCTGTCAACAGAGAGCACACTGTCCATCTTCTCTGAGACTCCTACGCCCTCAAGACAACAGCTGCAGTAGGCATTGGTGGGACTCTCTTCTGCCCTGCTGACTCGCAATCTCGCCGTTTCGCCATTCCTTGCCCATGAGCTTCTGGTGCCACTCGATGAGCATCCGCATCATGGTGGTATTTGTCCGCATGCCCATTGCCCTCAGAAGGGACAACTCCAAAACAAGAACTCAGCGCTTCTTCACCCGTGCTTCACACACAAGTTTTGACTGAGCCACAGGGGAATGCGTCAATGCCGTGGACCCAAAACATTGCGTGGTGTTCCATTTGATGCCCATCCAAAACCCGGGAAATTCCAACCTTCCAACGCTGAAAAAACGACACACGTTCGAGGTGCTCCAATCGCTCGGAGATGGAGACCAGCACCTCAATCAGTCGGCTGATTCGCAAGCTGGATACGTGGGTGTGACTTTTGTCATGCATAGCCTGTGGACATCCAAGTTCGGTGGGGATGAAGTTGTCCACCAACCACTTTTTAGGTGGTTTCAATCTGAAAGTTCATGGCATGGGAGGAACCTCTGAAGGAACCCAGGATTCAAACAGAAGCCCCCAAGGTTTTAAAGGGAACCCAGAAATGCCTGGACAATTGAAATTCACCCAAACAAATACCCAGGTCACGTCTTTGAAAAGAGCATTGGACGGCTGGACATCTGACCGATGCTGCGACTTTTCTCGCAAGGCAACTCTCTTGAGCACTCAGGTTGGCCAAACTCGGCCTGAAGAACCGGCCAGAATCAAGCCGCCTCCCTACTGTGGATCGAAATCCTGTACCCAAGAAGCCCTGGAATGACCAACAATGGTTTCCCATGGTTTCAGAGTGCGAATGGACGTCCAGTCTGCTAAACTTTAGAGCCCATGGCAGGCCATCCCGACCTGGGCCTGGGCTCCCCAGCGCACAATCCCCAGCCAATGTCGTCAGTGACCACCCGGTGCGTGGGGTGCGGCATAACCCCCTGGTTGCTGCGCAGCACCGGGGTCCTTCCGGTAGAAACGCGGATGGGGCATTTGGAGGCGGCAGCCCAAATAGGGTAGAAAGCCAGAAACTGACTCCCTCCCATGCATCGGTTAGTCAGGTCCTAGGTCCGCAAATAGCACTCTTGCTTTGCTTGGGTTCGAGCCACACGTGGCTTGAAACCGTCCTGGCCATGGAGTAGGCCTTGTTAGTGCCCACCATCTTGGCCATGGTGGACCTTGGCACTCCATGAAACCGTCGACAGGTCGAGCCATGTACCCTGGAAAAGGCATCCGCAGAGGCGCTTTTTGCAGACTGGACGAAACCCATTTCGCACCAGTGGGATTGGTAGCTGAGGGTTTATCCATCCCAACGAGTGCAGGACGTTACGATTTTCTCCATCCACGGTATGTTCAATCCCCAAGTAGAGGACCTACATCATGGTGAGCTTGGTTTTCTAGGTGAGCTGGCCATAAACCAAATAAAACAGACACCCGTTATTAATATACACGTGATGTACCAAGTCCCATCTGGTTTGCTGGTGTGAATGTGCAAGGGTACAACCTAGGCCCTAAGGCAATTGCCTGGTTTATCCCTGCGACCAAAGTGATGCAGACGCAGCCTGCCCAAAAATGGCTTGGGCCATCATCATGCCTACAAAGCGATTCAGCACGACGTTGACTTCAGGACGCCAACGCAATTGGGAGCCCCACCAAGGAATTGCATATGGATTCCAACTGAAGTCCAGTGACATCAAGCAGTTATTGTCAGAAAAAACCACAGGAGCACGGCATCCCATCCTTGGCATGAACTAGACAGCCAGGCGCAAATTCCACTCTGCCATACGACTCAAAGCACTGATCCTCAAACTCGGAGCCTCGCTTTCTAACTAACTTCCTGACCACCGACATCAGAGTCCCTGTTGAAGAAAAATAGTCTTCCAGCCCCCCCCCCTAGTCAGGTTCCATGTTGGTGGACGGGAGGACAACAATACACCGTCGCCCTCAGGCCTTGGTCGAAAGCCGTTATGACTGTCCAGAAAAGAAGGAAATGAAAATGTTGGACCTTCCTTGACTGACGGTTGAACTCGGAGAATGATTCGCGAGTACACGGTGAACCTTCATTGGTGAGAGAGTGAACGAGGGAAGCATGACCACCGCCTTCTACCTCCAACTTCCGGATCTTGATGAAACCAGCGGTGGATCCAGGAATACTAAGATATGGCGGTTTAAAGGTAGCGAGAGATAGGACAGAGGACCATCAATCTCAGAGATGAACCGCTGTTACGACCAAAAAGCATTTCACATTGTGGAGCCTTGAAAAGCAAGTTGGCGAGCGGGGATTACACTGCCTGCGAAGATACCCAGGGATAGAAAGGAAATGAGTGGGTGGGGGCTCTCTCTTTTCAGCCCTCTCAGTCGAACATGTCAAGTCGGATCCCCTCTGAGAGTGGTTTTCCAGCGGGGTAGGTGAAGCATGTCGGGTTTCGGAAGACTAGGCTGATCCCTTATCTTTGAGCTTCCCGATAGCATCTCGGTGCCCTGAAAACCTCCGTCGAGCTGCTTGTCCGCAATCTGGTCACCGTATTGCTCCAGCAGCCGAGCAGCCAGCGGTATTACGTGGCTGCCTCGGGTACGTGTGGCCTACAGAAAACCCAGGCATCAAAATTACGGATGGACAACATCCTGCACCACTTGGTAGGTGACTTACCCTAGTATTTGTAGAGTATCATCCATTCCATTCGGTGCAGGATCTCCTCCATCCACTATGTTGACCCCTTGCGTGAAAATCAAGCCATCTGGAGGTCCCTAGTTTTGACACGCAACAGCATACGGTGATGGAATGTCCGTGAAATGTGAATCACCTCTCCCCAGCCTGATTTGGGGCTCTGCAGAATCCTGGAGGGAACCCAAACGCAAGCCTATGACTCCTTAGCCCGCTTCATATCAGCGATCCCTCCAAGCCTGAATGGATACAAGACACACATTGCAACCACTGTAGTCACTGTAGCCACATCAACAAACAAGCCAGTCGAACCATCATAATCCACTCAAACTGACGTCCAAACAAAATGCGGGTCCAATCATGTACCCAAGCGGCCATGCTTTCTGGGGAATAGCATTGAAGCACTAAGATCAAACAAGCGTGCAACCCCCTACATCGAGATCCCTCCACACACCTGATCTCATCGCTTACCAAAGGGCCTTCAGGGCGCTCGAAGCAAAGGCCGCCCTTCTTGCTACCCGAAAAGAATTTGGGAGGGCGTTCTCCCCAAACGCTAGCCCGAGCGCCCAAACCTTCCTAAAACCTACCCTCCAACCTGCACCCACCTTCCCAACCTCCACCCACAACCTGCCCCAAACCTGCCCCAAACCTGCCCCAAACCTGAACCTGCCCAAAGCCCGCCGCTCGGCTCCCGCTCGGCTCCCGGCACCCCTGGCAGCCGGTGGCCTGAAAGAAGGCCTCCTTCAGGGCCTGGAGCTCCTCGAAGTCTCAAACCCAAAGCACCAATTGTGGATAAATCGTATACAAAAAAGATGCAAAAAGAGGCAAGCCATTTATGGATAAATCCAAATCCCCTTGACAAGCATTTTTTAAGAACTGCCGCTGATGTGTTTCTTCCCAAAACAAAACTTTTGTTTGCCGTGCCGCTGAAGTATCAAGTCCAACTCCGGAGGTTGAGCCTATGGTTGTTGTGGAAACCCCAAGCGAAAACACTTGTTTGACCGCAGCACACCAGAAGCAAACATAACTAAGACTCTCAGACCAGCAGGACCGAGTTCTGGCTTTCTCATGGCCTTTCCAGGCATCAGGCATTCCAGGCAACATAGGATCGTATGACATCTTTGCCCCGAAAACTCGTGCCACACCTCATTTGCAATCACAACCAAAGAACATGATCTACCTGAAACCTAAAACCATGCAACGAATCAAAAGTGCGGGTGCACCGTCCCTTCTTCACTTCCGGGTGTCTCGGTCCTCGTCCAGCACCTCCAACACCTGCCCTGCCGTCTCATCCTGAGAGAGAGAAAGCGGTCTCAAGCCGACATGTTCCGACATGTTCCGAATGCAATGCATTCAGCTGATTCAGCTGATTCAGCTGATTCAGCTGATTCAGCTGCTTGTAAACAAACGAGGGAAACCCCACCCTGGCGCGATCGAGCCGCCTTTTGGGGAGCTCCTCCACCGGCACGGGCTTGGCTTGGGCTCCCTGCCATGTCACGGTAAAGCCACTCCGGCGGCTCCTCCTCCTTCGTTAGGGGCCTTGCATCGCGTCTCATGCACCGCTCTGAGTCGACCAAAAAGGGATTCCAGAAGAAACATCTTCAAAGGGAATTTCAAGTGTGTGAAGGGCATCCCTTATCTCCCAACAAAAAGGAAATTCACATACATTCCCGTTGGAGTCCGAGGCCCCCTGCTGGCCCTTCCAGTTTCGGAACATGGCCCAATACCTGGCAGGATGAATGATCTGGTTGGCCGGGTTGAAGACAATGGGGCCTCGGCTGCGGGTTTGCCAGGTTTGTAAGGCTATCCTTTTTCACCTTCGTTTCCAAGGAAGCGAAAAGGAAGCCGTGCCGTATTCATTTTTTGCAGGAGTTTGACTCTTGCCCATGTGCTCCACGAGCAGATATGCTCTCAACACAATGCCTACCCTGCCAGGGATGTAGACCCTTAAAAATTGATCGGCTGGATTGGGGCGCTAAAGCGCCCCGATACTGGATGCGCAAACTCCTGGTGCCCGCACAGAAGTCGGGCAAGAGCTCGATCTGGGGCTCCCTGGCCATCGAAACCGAGTGCAGGTTTGCGGGTCAAACACAAAGGCCCGGGTCGCACTGGTCGAGTTCTGAAAAGAGCTAGCCAAACACCGGAACATAGTTTGCTCACACCTGCCGGAAACTGAGAGAGGCTGTAAGCACCCTGCATGACGCTTTGCACTGTAGGAAACCTCTCGCAGTGCCTTCACCTGGCCTTGCCAAGCTTGGACTCTGAGTGCATCGTGTCAGCTGAGCATGTAGCCGAAGCCAGCCGGCGGCTCCTGGTCTTCTGGACCAGAAAGAGCGGCTCCAGCTCCGTCTTCACCTCAGCGAAAACCAGCTTCCCGTTGGCGGTCGACCCAAAAAAAAGAAACTCTAAGTAGAGAAGAAAACACACCGAAACATGATTGTTTAAAGGGTCAGGGTCAGAGAGAAACCAACTTCCGCAAGTCGATGCCATGCTCTTCACCCGTGCAAGTCGAAAGCAAAACGGCCTTCGGGTACATCTTTGAATATGCCCGAGATGTACAAAAGGCCCGGACTTGCTTCTCATGGCGAGGATTCCTTCAGCTGCTGCCAAGCGCAACGCCTTTTGAGCGAGCTCGCTGGCTAGCTTGCTTGCAACACGCACGGACTTGTCCAAGCAACATCATTTGCCCTTGAACATGTCGAAGGAAACGACCCCGATGGTCGGACTTTCGCAACCTGTCCCCCAGCTGCGTAAACTTTGACCTTTGGTGGACAATATTTGCTCGGATTCATGTCTACCAGCCATTGAGTGGTAGGAACACCCTCGCCAATTGGCTGGTGGACATGAATCCAAGCAAATAACGTCCAAAGCCAGATGTTTTCTTCTGGTTGGTGATCAGCGCTCCTAAAAAGCCATGGTCCCTGGCCCATTCCTCGTTGAGGCCCATGGTCATCGCGCCGATCGACGTCTTGGCGCCCACAATCTCACACTCCTCCCCCACCTGCGGAGCGGGCGCCCCGGTTGGATGATACTCCAAAGAACCTACACCTGTCAAGCGACTCCGTGGCAAATTTACCGGAGAAAAAGTAGATGAGACAACCTCCTCATGTTTTCATCCTCCCGACGGAAAGGGGTTTTGCTCCATCTTGCGCCTTGGTGTGGACGATAGATTAGAATCAACTGTGAGATTTCAGCCGGCCTCAGCTTGACAGGGCCAGCGAGAAGAATCAGAGGCTCAGCAAACTCAATATATTGCGACCTGCTTCTTGTCGCCATTGGTGCCATGGTCAGAGCTCTTGATCTGGGGTGGATGGGAACCCTCACCAACCGAGTCGAGACGGCCCCCCGGGCCTTGACAACGCGACAAAGCCACGGGATGTTGCGCAGAGCAAAGAAACCTGAGGCGGGCTTGCCAACGGACTCTGGTGTCTGGAAGCGGCAAAAAAAAAGAGGCCGCCTTTGTCCAAAGGTTCAAAGGTTCAAAGGTCTTTGCCCTCCCATCTGAAGCCGTAAGGAACTCGGGGCCTTCAAAACGAGGCCCTCTGAGTGAAGCAACCCGGCGCCTTCCCCCAAGCTGGGGCCCCCGAGCGTACGTGTGGCCCGAAGGTTCGCTGGGCCAAGAGATGTACCAGACCTCAGAGGGCCGGGCAAAACATTACCCCCCCAAACCACCAGAACAAGCCTCAAGGAAAAGGAGGTATAATATATATATATATATTAATTAATTAATAATATATATATATATATATGTTAATTAATTATATTATATATATATATATATGTGTTGTGTTTTTTTCTTTTTTAATTAAATCACCACTGCCTAAAGGCTGCATCTCCAATTCCAAAGCCCAGAAGGTATTGGGTTAGGCATTGACAAGCTGCTCTGCAAAGCCCACCCCTCGCCAAAGCTGACCCTTGCCCTTCCCTGGCCTTGCGCAAAGATGGTGCCTACACAGGTGCGCTTGGGGTCCAAGTACGGCCGGAGATTCTCGAAGACCTCCTGCCAGAAAACGGTCGGATCCCAAAACCAAAGCCTTCTCGGACCAGCCGCCATCCATAAAATGGAGAGGAAAATTGAAAAGCGTTCCGGTAACAGAAAATCGGAGGACAAGGGCGAAGCACAGCCATGAGCCAAGTCCCGTGCCCTAAAGGCGCCTTCGTACTGGTCACTGGCCCCGTCCACAGCACGATGTCAGACTCAGGGATGAGCCTCCAAACCGGTCACATCCGGCTGATGTGAGGCTTTTTCAAGTCTAAAGTACTTCCACTCTGTCTGGGTTTCCTCGATTGAAACTCTCACAATCGCCATGATACCCATGACAATCCGCAGGTACATGATTCAAGTAAATGAAAGTGCTTTGACCCGGTTCCACGAACTGAGGCCTCCGGCTCTGCTGGGTCCTTGGAGACCTTGTGCAAGAGGCCAACCTGGTTTATCCCAGTGGTCAGGATGACGTCCACCCACACCATCTGTTTTTCCCATGCTCCGCAGTTGTTTGATCGGCCTCATCTTGGCAAAGCACGATGCAACCACTCTTGCAGCTAAAATGATTCCATTTCTGTCTGCTTTGAGCCGTGTCCAGTCTAAACAGCCCAGCCAAACGTCCCCAGAAACCAAGTGAAAAGCTCATGGGATTTCCCAACTCCAAAGTGGGAACCCACCTCGCCTGGGTCTGGCCATCTGGAAACCGGACCTGCAGTTGAGCCAATGCAAAACGAATCTGCCCAACTTGGCCTCTCCGTAGTTGTCATTGGCCGCCGAATTTGCAACTGCCTACGCCAAGAATTAGTTTGCACTGGCTCCGATAGCTACGGATGGCGGACCATTGAACAACCAAGACTCGCAATTCGTACGAGGAAACCAGCAACCCTGTTTTCACCCGTGTTTTCACACGTGTTTTCATACATAATATGTCCGATCGGTCCATCGGTCGGGAGATCGGAGCCTTGGGCCGCAAGTTCTTGAAGAGCTCCGGGCGGCTGGTCAGGAGTTGAACCTTCACCCGGCCTGAGACATAGGAAGTTCGGACGGTCCAGCCAGAAAATACAGGAGCGGCTTTTTTGCGGAACCCCACAGAACCATTTTTTGTGCATCACAGAATGGGACAAATTCGAAACCAACTTGAAGGGGTCGACCCAAATCCAGTGGTGCCCGACAACAGGCCCTTGAATGGAGAACAGAATTAAACAGTGCGTGGCAAAAGGCCACATAAAACAGAAATCGAGGTGGAGCCTCCAACCACACACCCATTTAGCACATGTAGCACATGATCCTACGTCCGGATTCTCACGCTGTCTCGCTTGAAGGAATACAGCAAGCTGCAAGGACCTGCAAGGTTGGGAGCATCCACCCCCGAAGAATTGAATCGGAAAACCGCGATTTGAATTGGCGAACCGGCGAGGCTACCAAGACTTTTGCCAATACACATCGCTTCTTGATAGTCCCCATCGCTTCCATGGCAACGTTCAACGCACACAAACAGAAACAGCATGTGCTATTGCACTAGTTCAGAACATCCAGGTGTGGTTCTGATACCAATTCCCTCGGACGTATCACGGCACTGCCCATGCAGCCCACATGCCTTGGGTATTGCCATCGATCAGCGCTGCGCACACGTGGCCTCGGTAACTGACAAAGTGCTGGCCAAGTCAACCTGAACCCAGAAACACGCGGATGAAAATCAAATGAATCAGAAATCCTCTCGGAAGATGCAAAAATGTGACTCTCTTTGACTCTTTGATAGTTTGGTTTGATAATACTTCGAAAGCAGAATCCCCCCCCCCGCTCAACACGGCAAATCGTTCATCCCCGACCACGAAACTTAAAGGTCCAAAAGCCTCCAAGAGCCTCCAACCGCGGCCACGCTGGCAAAAGTACAGCCTTCCAAATACATTTGCAATGGCAGGGCCTCTGGAGGAGCCCGACAAAAGTTTGGCGGCCTTCAACCACCTCTTCAGTTCTTGTTTTTGTTTCCTGCACTTGATGGAGCAGGTTTCACGATCGAGCAGTTTGCAACGTGGCAGCTCCGGGTAAAGCCCACGGATGTCCAAATATCCCACGTCCCCATGGTTTCATCTTGCTCAGGGCAAAGGCACCAGGCTTCACTCTTGGCAGGGCCCCCGTGCCGCTGTTCCCCGAAGCCACCAGCGTCACCACAGGACGACCGGCACAAGGAGAGGCTGACACACCACCGCCAGCGCCTCGAGTTCCCGTTTGGCAGGGAGAACTCATGAACCTCCGAAAGGGTCTTTGGGATCAAGCACATAACACAGGAGTGAAGGGCACTGCTTCCTTGACAAGAATCACGATCTGCTTATCTTTCTTACGCGATTTCCGGTGGGTTCATTTTTTGAGCATGCCGATTTGGAAGTATCCTTTTACATGATTGTATCCAACCTTTGAAAACCTCTGAGCACTTCAAACACCTTACGACTCATCTTGGCGCCTCTTGAATGCCGCCAAGGTGCATGAATCGGCGCACAAATGCCACAACAATGTCTCTAAAGGATAGAGGTTGATTCAAAAGACCTTCAAGCACCTCAAGCACCCAAGCACCTCAAACACCTCAAGAGCCACAATGGCGTTTGTGGTTGCATGGACTCGGCATGCAATCAGGCTGGATATTGGATAACATGTGTCAGTGATCAAGCAAATGCATTGCGAGCCTCTAGCTTGTGGCGATCAAGCAAATGATCCAGCCACCATCTGCTGCGTGAATCAGCTTGTGTCTTCTGGCAGTAGAGGAGTTTAGATGCAAATCCATTGTCAGGCGCCTCTTTGATTGGCAATGCTGCATACGGTATACTCGCAAATGGGATCCTGAAAACCATCGCAAATGGTATACTCGCAAAGGAAATGGTTACATTGCTGGCGAGGAGTCTGCGCCAAAGCGCAGCCGGCGATGGGCTTTTGCAGCTCCTTCTGGCAGTCCAAAGTTATGTGGTTCGCTTACCTTCAATAACCTTCTGGCTGCGGGGACCATGCCACCCCCCCCTGCAGTCTTCGATCCGTGTTGCTTTTGGATGTTCGCGAGTCTTTAGGTGTTGCCAAAGCTTGCTGACACAACTCAGGCCAAACCGGGCGAAGAACTCACAAGGAGGTAGTAAAGAGGGAGGTTGCCTCAAACTGAAGGGACAGCACCCAGGGCCACCTATACACCATCCCACTTAAAGGGAACTCACTTTCATCTGGCACCTGATTTCGAAGAGCAGCATACAGGGAAACAGGAAAATATCGTGGACATGCCGGACAACCGCAAACCGCATGCAAAAAATTGAGAAACCTCGCACCCGAAACACCTCCAACCGATTGTCCGACCTGGAACCTGCGCCGGGCGCAGATGCCCTGCGAGGCGCTGCACGCGCTGCATCTCCATGGCTTACTTGACGCCGAGAGAAAAACGGCCCCTTTGGGTTTGGCCCAAGATTCGTGTGGCCCTTGTTCCGAGGAATTTGCCTGGCAAGTTGGGTCATGACTGGAGTAGTGGTCTTGGTGATTGTTGTGCATCCGAATGCCGTTTCTCTCTCTCTCTCTGTTGGTCATGGCCCGTGCCATGGTCCATGCATCTTCACATCCCCCATTTGCGCTGTGAGCCTCACAAGCATTCGACTTCCGCGGCACTTCTGGACACGTCCCTTACCAGGGCTCGGCAGCCCGGACGCAGTTGCTTTTTTTGCAAGAACTAGCACCTGCAAATCCAAACTTTGCATGCCACTGGATGCGCCTTCGCAAGGCACGGCACGGCGCAGGCCGCCACCCAGCTTCTTTCACACGCGTTCCTGGGTTAGCCACTGGCGTCGATCCCCTTTTGCAGTGGCTCGCCCTCGGCCAGAAGCACCAGCTCCAGCTCCCAATGGATCAAAAATGAATGCTAATTAGTCACAAAAGACAAAAAAGAGTTGTTCAATTACGTCGATGTACGTCTGTTTAACTCACGCTTATTCATATCGACATCAGTTTCTCTGCTTGCTGAGACATCTCCTCTGCTGAAAGACCTCGGAAAAGGTTGCCGGTTCGGTACTTTTTGAGTCAACTTGCTGGCCCTTTCATGCGTCGCTGGCATGCTCGAAGCTGGTCTCCCCAGACAGTGAGATGCACTGCCACCCCTCAAAAAACACGACCCCTTCTGTGTGCGCATGGAAAGTCTGGGAGCCTGGCAACTCACATTGTGACAACGGGTGATACTCACTTTGCCAACTCCCAGGCCATCCAAGGGGTGCGGACATATTTCTGGATTATTGTCCTTTGATTTCTGCCTTTTGTTTTTGCTTTTCGTCCCGAGCAGTACAATGCCGTTTTTCTTGTTTTTTTTTGGTTTTTTTTGGTTTTTGTTTTTTTCAACATCCCCAGCTTCGCACTCCAAAACCCCTAGCATCCCCAGCTGGTCGTGGCTTTAGGCGGCAGCCACCCCCCCATCCCCATGATGATCGAAGAAGTGATGATTCAACAAAAACCAGGCAGCCCCCCATGATGTTCAAAGCAACAATGATGTGTACATACAAACATACATACATACATACATACATACATACATACATACATACATACATACATACATACATACATACATACATACATACATACATACATACATACATACATACATACATACATACATACATACATACATACATACATACATACATACATACATACATACATACATACATACATACATTACATACATACATACATACATACATACATACATACATACATACATACATACATACATACATACATACATACATACATACATACATACATACATACATACATACATACATACATACATACATACATACATACATACATTACATACATACATTACATACATTACATACATACATACATACATACATACATACATACATACATACATACATACATACATACATACATACATACATACATACATACATACATACATACATACATACATACATACATACATACATACATACATACATACTACATACATACATACATACATACATACATACATACATACATACATACATACATACATACATACATACATACATACATACATACATACATACATACATACATACATACATACATACATACATACATACATACATACATACATACATACATACATACATACATACATACATACATACATACATACATACATACATACATACATACATACATACATACATACATACATACATACATACATACATACATACATACATACATACATACATACATACATACATACATACATACATACATACATACATACATACATACATACATACATACATACATACATACATACATACATACATACATACATACATACATACATACATACATACATACATACATACATACATACATACATACATACATACATACATACATACATACATACATACATACATACATACATACATACATACATTACATACATACATACATACATACATACATACATACATACGTACATTACATACATACATACATACATACATACATACATACATACATACATACATTACATACATACATACATACATACATACATACATACATACATACATACATACATACATACATACATACATACATACATACATACATACATACATACATACATTACATACATACATACATACATACACACGTGCATGCGTGCGTGCGTGCATGCATACATACATGCATACATGCATGCATGCATTCATACATACATACAACCATACATTACATACAATACAATGCAAATTAATTACACTACACTACAATAGCTTATGTTACGTTACATTACACTGCATTACATTACATGAATTACATACAGTACATACATTACATACATACATATACACACACATACATACATACGTACATACATACATACATACATGCATGCATGCATGCATGCATGCATATCATACTACATACATACATACATACATACATACATTACATTACAGTACAGTACATTACATTACATTACATTGCTTCAAATTACATTACATTACATTACACTACATTACATACATAGCTTGCAATACAATAAATTACATACATACATACATTACATACATACATACATACATACATGCATGCATGCATGCATACATACATTAAGTACATACATACATACATTACATACATTACATACATACATACATACATACGCACATACATACAGAAATACCATACCATATGATACCATACAATACAATACATACATTACCTTACATTAAATTACACTACATTACATTACATGACGTTACAGTACATTACAGTACATTTCATTACAATAAATTACATACATACATACATTACATACATACATACATACATGCATGCATGCATACATACATTAAGTACATACATACATACATTACATACATTACATACACACATACATACGCACATACATACAGAAATACCATACCATATGATACCATACAATACAATACATACATTACATTACATTAAATTACATTACATTACATTACGTCACAGTACATTACAGTACATTTCATTACATTACATTACATACATACATACATTACATAAATTACATACATACATTACATACATAGATACGTACGTACATACATACATGCATGCCTGCATACATACATTACATATCTACATACATACATACATACATACATTACATTACATTACATACATACATACATACATACATACATACATTACATGCATACATACATACATACATACTTACATTACATACATTACATACATTACATACAGTACATACATTACATACACTACATACATTACATACATACATACACATACATGTATGCATACATTACATACATTACATACATTACATACATACATACATACATACATACATACATACATACATACATACATACATACATACATACATACATACATACATACATACATACATACATACATACATACATACATACATACATACATTACATTACATACATACATACATACATACATACATACATACATACATACATACATACATACATACATACATACATACATACATACATATTACATACATACATACATACATACATACATACATACATACATACATTACATACATTACATACATTACATACATTACATACATTACATACATTACATACATTACATACATACCATTACATACACACATACATACATACATACATACATACATTACATTACATTACATTGCATTGCATTACATTACATTCCATTACATTACATTACATTACATACATACATACAGTACATTAAATTACATTACATTACATTACATACATACATACTTACATACATTACATACATTACATACATACATACATACATACATACATACATACATACATACATACATACATTACATTACATACAAAACATACATACATACATACATACATACATACATACATTACATACATACATGCATACATACATACATACTTACATTACATTACATTACATTTCATTACATTACATTACATACATACATAAATACATACATACTTACATTACATTACATTACATTACACTACATTACATACATACATACATACATGCATACATACATACATTAATGACATACATACATACATACATTACATTACATTACATTACATTACATTACATACATACATACATACATACATACATATATAAATACATACATACATACATACATTTCATACCTACATGACATACTTTACATACATACATTACATTACATACATACATACATACATACATACATACGTACATGCATGCATACATGCATAAATACCATACCATACGATGCCATGCCAGACATTACGTTACATTACATTACATTACATTACAGTACATTATTTTACATTACATACATACATACATACGTACATACATACGTACATACATAAATACCATACCATACGATGCCATACCATACATTACATTACATTAGAGTACATTATTTTACATTACATACATACATACATACATACATACATACATACATACATACATACATACATACATTACATACATACATACATACATACATACATACATACATTCATTACATACATACATACATACATACATACATACATACATTACATACATACATACATACATACATTACATACATACATACATACATTACATTACATTACATTACATTACATTACATACATACATACATACATACATACATACATACATACATACATACATTCATACATACATTACATACATACATACATACATACATACATACATACATACATTACGTACATACATAATACATTACATACATACATACATACATACATACATTACATACATACATACATACATACATACATACATACATACATACATACATACATACATACATACATACATACATTACAGACATACATTACATACATACATACATACATACATACATACATACATACATACATACATACATTACATACATACATACATACATACATACATACATACATACATACATACATACATACATACATACATAACTACATACATACATACATACATACATACATACATACATACATACATACATACATACATACATACATACATACATACATACATACATACATACATACATACATACATACATACATACATACATACATACATACATACATTAATTACATACATACATTAATTACATACATACATACATACATACATACATACATACATACATACATACATACATACATACATACATACATACATACATACATACATACATACATACATACATACATACATTACATACATACATACATACATACATACATACATAGCATACATACATACATACATACATACATACATACATACATACATACATACATACATACATACATACATACATACATACATACATACATACATACATACATACAAAACATTACATACATACATACATACATACATACATACATACATACATACATACATACATACATACATACATTACATTACATTACATTACATTACATTACAATACATTACATTACATACATACATACATACATACATACATACATACATACATACATACATACATACATACATACATACATACATACATACATTACAAACATACATACATACATACATACATACATACATACATACATACATAAATACATACATACATACATACATACATACATACATACATACATACATACATACATTACATACATACATACATACATACATACATACATACATACATACGTGCATGCGTGCGTGCGTGCATGCATACATACATGCATACATGCATGCATGCATTCATACATACATACAACCATACATACATTACATACAATACAATGCAAATTAATTACACTACACTACAATAGCTTATGTTACGTTACATTACACTGCATTACATTACATGAATTACATACAGTACATACATTACATACATACATATACACACACATACATACATACGTACATACATACATACATACATGCATGCATGCATGCATGCATGCATATCATACTACATACATACATACATACATACATACATTACATTACAGTACAGTACATTACATTACATTACATTGCTTCAAATTACATTACATTACATTACACTACATTACATACATGCATTGCATTACAATAAATTACATACATACATACATTACATACATACATACATACATACATACATACATGCATGCATGCATACATACATTAAGTACATACATACATACATTACATACATTACGTACATACATACATACGCACATACATACAGAAATACCATACCATATGATACCATACAATACAATACATACATTACCTTACATTAAATTACACTACATTACATTGCATGACGTTACAGTACATTACAGTACACTTCATTACAATAAATTACATACATACATCCATTACATACATACATACATACATGCATGCATGCATACATACATTAAGTACATACATACATACATTACATACATTACATACATACATACATACGCACATACATACAGCAATACCATACCATATGATACCATACAATACAATACATACATTACATTACATTAAATTACATTACATTACATTACATTATGTTACAGTACATTACAGTACATTTCATTACATTACATTACATACATACATACATTACATACATTACATACATACATTACATACATAGATACGTACGTACATACATACATGCATGCCTGCATACATACATTACATATCTACATACATACATACATACATACATACATACACTCATACATACATACATACATACATACATACATACATACATTACATACATGCATGCATACATACATACATACTTGCATTACATACATTACATACATTACATACATTACATACATTACATACACTACATACATTACACACATACATACACACATGTATGCATACATACATACATTTCATTACATTACATTACATACATACATACATTACATAAATTACATACATACATTACATACATTACATACATACATACATACATACATACATACATACATACATACATACATACATACATACATACATACACACACATACATACATACATACATTACATTACATTACATTACATTACATTACATTACATTACATTAATACATATATACATACATACATACATACATACATACATACATACATACATACATACATACATACATACATACATACATACATACATACATACATTACATACATTACATACATTACATACATTACATACATTACATACATACCATTACATACACACATACATACATACATACATTACATTACATTACATTGCATTGCATTACATTACATTACCTTACATTACATTACATTACATACATACATACAGTACATTACATTACATTACATTACATTACATTACATTACATTACATACATACATAAATACATACATTAAATACATTACATACATACATACATACATACATACATACATACATACATACATACATACATACATACATACATACATACATACATACATACATACATACATACAGTACATACATACATGCATACATACATACATACATACATACATACTTACATTACATTACATTTCATTACATTACATTACATACATACATAAATACATACATACTTACATTACATTACATTACATTACACTACATTACATACGTACATACATACATACATGCATACATACATACATTAATTACATACATACATACATACATTACATTACATTACATTACATTACATTACATTACATACATACATACATACATACATACATACATACATACATACATATATAAATACATAGATACATACATACATTACATACCTACATGACATACTTTACATACATACATTACATACATACATACATACATACATACATACATACGTACATGCATGCATACATGCATACATACATACATACATACATACATTACATTACATTACATTGCATACATACATACATACATACATAACATACATACATACAGACATACATACATACATACATACATTACATACAGACATACATACATACATTACATACATACATACATACATACATTACATACATACATAAATACATACATACATACATTACATACATACCTACATACATACATACATTACATACATACCTACATACATACATACATACATACATACATACCACACATACCATACATACATTACATACATACATGACATTACATTACATTACATTACATTACATTACATTACATTACATTACATTACATTACATTACATTACATTACATACATTACATACATAACATACATACATACATACATTACATACATGCATACATACATACATCCATCCATCCATTCATTACATACATTACATACATTACATACAATACATACATTACATACATTACATACATTACATACATTACATTACATTACATTACATTACATACATACATACATACATACATACATACATACATACATACATACATACATACATACATACATACATACATACATACATACATACAATACATACATAACATACATACATACATACATACATACATACATACATACATACATACATACATACATACATACATACATACATACATACATACATACATACATACATACATTACAAACATTACATACATACATACATACATACATACATACATACATACATACATACACACAGACATACATACATACATACATACATACATACATACATACATACATACATACATACATACATACATACATACATACATACATACATACATACATACATACATACATACATACATTACATACATACATACATACATACATACATTACATACATTACATACATTACATACATTACATACATAACATACATACATACATACATACATACATACATACATACATACATACATACATACATACATACATACATAC